>JADLZL010006942.1:0-305000 GCA_015844335.1 Chrysopogon serrulatus | reverse complement strand
AAATATTGTGATATTAGAGGAAGTCGCCAATGAACTAGCATATCAATTACAAAAACAAAAGGGACCAAATACACAAACTTTTCCAAAGTAGGAATCTGGACATCAAATAGATGGGTAAAGAATTTACTATTTACTCAATAAATGATTTGAAGAATCATTTGTGTATTGTAGCAACCAGTCTTAAATCACGTCTTCATGGTGTGTTAACTGTTCACTAGGATACATTAAATAAGCAAATAAAACAGGAGGACACTAAACATCAAACAAGGATGTGCCCTTCACCTGATCTTTAAGAGCGATGATACATGCGGTAGATGATCCCCTTGCTTTGGTGCTCATATAAGCCTTTTCCAAAACTCTGGTTGGATCAATGTTCCCTTCTGGCTCATCTTTGATAGCACTCATTGAATTTCTCATTAGCTCCTTAGCATATAGTCCAGCATCGACACCGCGCTTTGCCCAACCGCCAACACCATCGGCTACGCCTATCACATGCTCATCAATGCTAATGAAGTGTGCATCCTCACCACCAGTTGCCTCCTTATCAGGGTGAGGCAAGTACCATGAACCAGAGAGCAGCTTCATTTTTTCAGAAACTGGTGACTTCCTGTAGAGAAAATGAAACAAACAAACACCAGCGGATGCAAGCCAATATTAGTTGATAATACTAGACATAATAGACAGAACGAATGGGTATAATTCATCATAAAGTAACCTAGAAAAAAAAATCTACATGGATATGCAAAGCAGACTGTAATGAACCATACTTGTATTCCAAGCAAACAAACTTATGTGTGGGAAAGGAATGCAGGACCAGTGTAATTTTGTCCTATGTTTAATTTTGTGAAAATTGTGGCAATGTACCATAGTCCACTTCATAGCATCTGACATACTACCTTCGTCCCCAAACAAAAAAAAAGAGTAAAATTCACCGCCAGCCCCTAAACTTGGTAGTCGGTGTCATTCCGGTCCATAAACTCATAAAGTGCTAACTGTGGGTCCTCAAACTTGGTCGGCAGTGTCATTCCGGTCCCTGAACTTGTAAGGTGATCATCTCTAATCCCTAAATCGACGGTGTCATCTAGATCGATGAACTTGGTTTTGAGTCTTATCTGAGTCAAAATAGGATAATCTAAAAACTTTATTTTAAAAATAATTCATTACTTTTTCATATTAGCTCGAATGAAGACAAACTTTATAATAAAATTGTAGCCCTCGACGTGATCTAAAACTTTATAGTAAATTTTGTTAAATTAACTGTTTAGGATCCAAAAATATTATTTATTGTTTATGAATTTTAAAATTTAAAATTTAAAATTACCAAACAACCTTAGATATTGACACTAATGACTTCAAATAAAAAATTATCAACTACAAAGTTGTAAATCATATTGAGAACTATAACTTTTATATGGACCATGTCAAAATCCAAGATTTTTTAATAATATTAAATTAAAATTTTAAAATCTATAAATATACAATAATATCTTGGGACTCTAAACCATTTTAATTTAAAATTTTCAACCGTAAAGTTGTAGATCACGTTGAGTGCTACAACTTTAATATAAAGATTGTCTTTATTCGAGTTTTTGACTCTGATAAGACTTAAAACCAAGTTTATGGACCTAGATGACACTTTGCCGACCAAGTTTAGGGATTAACGGTGATCATCTTACAAGTTTAGGGACCGAAATGACACTACCGACCAAGTTTAGGGACCCATAGTTAGCACTTTACAAGTTGATGGACCGGGATGGCACTGGCTGCCAAGTTTAAGGGCCGGCGATGAATTTTACTCCAAAAAAAAAGAAAAAAAAACTTACATTCATTATATAGATTTGTTGTCAATACCGTACAGTAAACGGGCACTATATATAGTACTGCTTGTAAGTATATTATTCGCACATACAGAACAGAAGCTGTGTCTCTGTGCAGTGGCGGATCTAGAATTCAAAACCTGTGGGGCCAAACTTACTTTCCACCGTTAGGCAACAGCCACCCCTGCGCCTTCTTTCTGTCGTAGTTCAACTCGCTCGCCGGGCTGTTGTCGCCGATGTACCTGATGACAAGGCGCCCCTGGTCCTCCGTTGTTGTAAGCTTCAGTTTGTCTTTGCTTGTCGACGACTCTCCCAGTTTGTCTTTGCTTGCCGACGACGACTCTCCCACCCTGAGTTTGAGGATGATGCGGTCCTTTCGTGCCGTGGTCATGGCATCCCAGATGGAAGGCTCTGCCAGGGCTTGACAGAATTCAAAATCATGCAAGTCGTTACTTTAATTTTACGGGCACTTATCTTTTTTCAAAAAAAAAAAAAACTTTTACGAGGACTTGGTGTGTATGCTTATATGACATGCATGAATGTTACGTATTTGAATTATTATATAACAACATCAGATGTCTGCAGTGGCGGAGAAGCTTTAATTTTCAGAGCCTGGGCAATCCTCATTACACAGAAATATTTACCTAGTAAATTATAGTATTCTTCTTTGATACAAAGAAAATTTTCTTTCCAAGTTCGCCAACGAGCCCAGACGGCCGCCCGGGGTTGCCGGGCAGTGGCTCTGCCACTGGAGGGCCATTAACTTATGCAGGAGTTCATTTAGGTTTATCAACTCTAAAAATTAATTTTGGAGTCTTTATACTTTTAAGTGATTCACCATAAATCCATACCTCTTTATATGCGTAAGAGTAGGTACACTCACGACCTGAGAGTAGAAAGTATTTTTCCTATAAGATTACGTTCGTATTTGTGGATCTGATAAATGGAGTTCGATGATTGGCTTTAGTAATTTACAGTTAACGTACGTATATAGTACGTACGTGGTAGTACTACAGGACGGAGCTACAGCTTACCGTGTTGGAGGTCGACGATGTCGGACGTGTCCTTATCATTGTTGGCATGGCAAGCGAAGAGGGCAGCCCGGGAGCGGGACTCGTTGCAACGCAGAGCCGCTACTGACGACGCCGCTGCCGGTGGTTGTCTGCTGCGGAGCTGCACTGCGCCGGCGGGAGAGGACTTTGCCAGCACTGGCGCCGGCGCGGGCGCGCGGCTCAGGAGGGTGGTGTAGGAGCTCAACATCGCCATCTATCTATCGCCGCTACTGCTAGCTACAAGGACGCCGACGACGACTCTGATCTGCACTTATGCTCTGCGGCCTTGCTGTGTGGCGATGCTGCATCCTGCATGCGTGCGTGTGTGCCTTTATAGAGGCCGGGTGTGCTTTGCGTGCGGGCAGGGCCATGTGCTTTGCGTGCGGGCAGGGCCATGTGCTTTTGTGTGTGTGTGTGTGTGTGTCGGCGCGCTTCGCAGCGTTGGCAGGCCTGCCGGTTCGGAATATAATAATGTGTGCTGAAGTGAACAGCAAGCGGGAGAGGGGAGACGCAGAGGGAGGGGGCGCATGTGCTGGGTAGCATTATTGCTTCGCCTGCCGGTTCGGAATATAATAAATCTGCTGAAGTGAACAGCAAGCAGCTAGCTTTCATATATAAGATAAAAAAGTATAAGCATGTGATGCTTTGCTGCTTTGTTCTGCGCGACATTCCATCTTGGAGTAGTTTCACTAAAAATAGAAAAATAATAACATTTATACCACCAATTTTCTTTTACAAATTTTGTCAGACTCCAAAGAATTAGACTTGGTACTACGCTAAAATTATATTATTTTTGGGTGTGATTGGTTGGTTGTATATGCCCCGACCAGGCTAGTGGGATACGAGTTTCTGCTGTTTGGCTGTCTGTAATGCCTTCTAGTCTTGGCTTGCGGGAATGCAAAAGGGGACTCTTAGCCTGGCTCCACAAATACTTAGATTTTTGGACGTTTCTGAAGAGCCAGGCTTGCTGGATGTAGACATTTACCCAGTTAATGATGCTATTAGTATAGGATTAGTACGTATCAAGTGATATTAATGCATTTTAAAGAACTTTAAGAGTATAATTGTACCAAATAAAAATCATGCTCATAGCCTTGTACTATTTTTATCTCATGCAACATATTTTTCCAAACAATATTTTTCTTAGCCAGGCTAAGTAAATAGGAGGCAGTAACACACAAGGGATTGTAACTCATCTATTTTGGCCTTTCACCTAATTCTTATCCTGGCCTAAGAAAATCCATTTCAAACAAGGGAATGGCTCAGGTGCCCCTCTTATAGAAAATTGCAAGCATCTTACATTAAGTGTAAGAAAAATGGCGCCACGCATGGGCCATTATGTGATTTTGGTGTTTGAATGACAACATGACCATTTGGACCAATAATGTTTTTTTATATACAAGGTTTAGTTCAATGGATGCAAGATTGGCTTGGACTTAATCAACGAGAAGATCAGAGTGATCAATATGTCAAGCAAGACATTAGAAGACATGTTGAAGACCATGCTAAAGACCTACAGGACATGCTAGAAGTCTAGGACAGAACAAGCTCAGACGCGAAGACACGAAGAAATGGAGAAGATAGAAGCTGCAACAACAGCACCAGATTTATCCGGTGCCTGTCTGCCTAGGCCACCGCAGAAAGCGGTCAAGTCCGAATTTGATTCTGCAGTGAAGTTCACCTCACTAAAAAAGTCTGGTGTACTTAGAAGATCACCACTGGAGAAAGCGTGGGGTCTCAGGAGGTTCTACAGAGAGAAGACAGGGAGCTTGAGGTGGCCCAAGAATATTCTGGTGCTCCGCAACAGAGAAAAGTCTTCTCTAGTGGTTCTCAGGTAGAGAACCTGAGAGCACAAAGAAGCCACCGGAAACTTCCGATGTTCAATGAACAAAAGGCGTCAACGATCGGCTGATCCAACGGCTATATTCAAATGGCTAGTCGACATGGCAGTCACCAGAAAACTCAGGTGGGGTCACCAGAATTATTGGTGCCTCTGCAGAAAGCTGCAGACTTGCCCAACGGCTATTTGTGGAGTTAGGGCTATATGTACCCTCCTTGGCCGGCTCATTTGTTGTGGTTGGAGTGTGTTGAAGTTGTAGGAGTGTAGAGACACTTCCCCAAATGCTCTAGCCTGCGCTTAAGAGAAGATTAGGTGATTAGTAATAGTGCTTTGCGAACTGCATAGGCTAGTTAGACCACAATTTATGCACTTGTTCTAAGTTTAGACTAGTGTTTATGGAGGTTTGCGCACCTCGTATCCATTGGTGCTTGTGCCCACCATTGCTTGTACACACTAGGGGCTTGTAATCTTGCAAGACCCTCCAGGTTGTGGACTGGCCGTCGAGTGTGTATGAAAGGGAACATGTGACCTCACCTCTAACTCAACTTGAGACTAAGCTACCAGTAGAAAATCAGCTTGCACAGTGGCCAAATCTTGATTGGCTCCAACAAACATGGCATCACTGTCTTCATTGTGTCTGACAGCGCCTTCAAGCTCAAGCTACAGGCTTTCATCCTCCCTTCTTTCTTCTTCCAAAAGTCTTCCATTCTCCCTTTTTGCATCTTCCAATATCTGTTCAGCTACTCTAGTTGCATGCTTCTAGTACTTCAATGCATCTCGCAACTCAAGAAGAAGCTACTATTTGGCAGATCCACCCATCTATAGAAGTCACAAACACCATCCTATGCAACACACCAACAACCACTAAATCAGAGACACATTGAACCAATGATGCATCTATAAACTTGGACTAGATGAGGACAACAACTTACACGAGCCCATGCATACTTCAGATACCGCATTCCTAGGTTCAAATCACTCCACGATATGAACCTAGCAGCTTTTGCACCGCATCTGCATAACACTGCTGGGGTGTACTCTAGTGGGCCTCCACGATAAGGCATGGGCGAGGACGAATTGCCATGGCAACCCCAAGAAGCTTGGCATCCAATACTCCTACTGGATCTAGTTGAGGTCGCTATTTCTACAAGTGACGACGGCGACGAAGGACTCCTAGGTGATGGGCCACTATGGATGTGGCAGCGGGAGAGGGGCCGATGTCAGGAAGGGCTGCACCGCCTCCGGGAGAGATGGCGGTGGTGAACGAACAATGAAGCTCGCGGTGGCTAGGGTTCAGGGAAGGGGCAATGAGAGGCAGGAGGGGAGATGAGTGGGTCGGGCTCCTTTTTTTGCCCGCGCCGGCATCCTACGTGGTGGTCAACGCCAGTGCGGTGGTGTTAAAACTAGGTCCATGTCAGAAAAAGCCTTGAAAGGATCAAGATGCCCAAGAGGGGGTGAATTGGGCTTTTCTAAATTTTATCGCAATGGTAAAAGCCTGTCGCTATCCCACTTCACCTCTCGTGCCTAAGTGTGTGTTCTATGACTCTAAGACACAAAAGTTAAGCTCCCTAGGTTCCAACCCTACTCTAGCATGGCAATTCTATCAATGTAAAGACATGAAGTAATTGCTTGAAAGTAAATGCTCAAAGTAAAGAGAGAGGAACACGGCGATGTTTTTCTGAGATATCGGAGAGTCGGCACTCTCCAGTTGTCCTCGTTGGAGGACCCGTACAAGGGTATAGCTCCCCTTTGATCCACGCAAGTATCATGTGCTCTCTATGGGATGATTCTTTGTCACTCTGACGCGGTGAATCCCCCAAAACCGCTCACAAGATGAGATGTGCCATCCATAATCACCACCGGATGATCACCATGCTTCCTATTGCCACCAAGCCGTCTAGGTGATGTCGATCACCAAGAGTAATAAGCAAGAACTCTCACTTGACCAAGACTAGCCCAATAAGATGAGTGGATACACACTTGCTATTACTCTTTTTCCACTAATGAGGTCCTAAGCAAAGGATTAGCAAATCTCTCAACCTCACTAGGGCTCTTGCACTCTCAAACACTCACATGGTGTTTTTCAGCGGTAGGAATGAGCAAGAGACCTCAAACGAATGAGGTAAGGGAGTATATATACCCCCCACAGAAACCTCCACACAAAGAGGTATTTTAGGCTGTTTAAAAGTCGACCGGACGTGTCCGTCGGGGTGACCAGACGCGTTCGGTCAGTAGCCAACGGCTACATGTACCTGCTTGACATCAGCCTAACCGGACGCGTGTCAGAGTCCGATCCACACTGACCGGACGCGTCCGATAGTGACCGGACGCCCTAGCCCCAGCGTCTGGTCGCTGCTGACCAGTGTCCGGTCAAGAGGAGACCAGAGACTGGTGGTACCGGAGCATCCGGTCATCTGCTAGAGGTAGAGTCTGGTCACTCTGGCACCCCACATACACTGATAGGACGCGTCCGGTCAGTTATGTGCCAGCGTCCGGTCGAGCCAAAATGGCTCGTTTCACTTCCGTTTTCGTGACCACTCGCGTGGCTTCGATTCTACTGATCTTTGGGCTAACTCTAGGGCTGCCTAGGCCTAGAATGAACAAGTGTGCACCACACCTAACTCACTAGACTCGCCTAGGTCAAGCTACCTATTCAAACCCCCTTAATAGTACGGTCAAAGGTAAAAATAAAGTCCTAGCTACTCTAAGTGTCTCCAACTCCAATCGACACTTAGAACTAGCTGTTCTTAACCTTGTCATCCATCCTTTAAAAATCAAAAATGACTTTGATCGTCGAGGCATGAATGCCATTGATCGCCTAATCAATCACCATTATTGTGACCTAACTCAATTGGTTTCTGTAAAACACATGTTAGTCACAATAATCTTATGTTGTCATTAATCACCGAAACCCACTAGAGGCCTAGATGCTTTCAATCTCTCCCTTTTTGGTGATTGATGACAACAACCTCGAGTATGAGAGTGAGTTGATGTTTTCAACATGCTTGGCTTGTTTAAGCTTTTGACAATAAGACCAAAAGGGTTAGATAAACTTATATGACCCAAGCCAACAAGTACTCAATGGAGTATGAATAAAGTGCGAGTATAAGACATAAAGCTCATTTGAATGGAATAAAGCGCGAAAGCATGGTAAGTGAGCAACAACAAGTGTCATGACATAATATATATAGATATATCGAGTAGAAAGCATAAGTCATAAGTAAATCACATGACACAGTGTATATCACATGTCCAACCAAAAGCAAGTATCACCGATGCACAAAAGTAAACATGACATGTACACAAGAGTGTCACACATCAAAAGAATGACTCCCCCTCACACGCCCCCCCTAAGTCTATCATACTCGTCCCTCTCTCCCTTTGACGTCAAGCACCAAAACCTAAGGGTCCTGAGGTGGGGCTGCAGACGAGTCGAGTCCCGAGGAGTGTGGTGCCTTCTTAAATTGAGAGTAGTCTGGTGAGGTGTCGAAACTGGCACCCTGCTGAGCCTCTGACTGACCCTCTGGCTATATCTATGAAGGTGAAGCGGTCTAGGTCTGCTCAGCTGGATCACTGACTAGGTCTGCCTACTGGGTCTCAAAAGTGGTGGCCTGACCCTGTGGCTCTAAAACTGGTGCAACTGGAGGTGTAGGAGCCACTGAGACTGTCACAACCTCTATCATGGTAGCTAAAGCTAGCACTGGCTCTGTCACTGGAGTCAAACTCACAGGCACAGAAACAATCTCTGTCACTAAAGCCTCAGGTGCAGAAGTGGCTGGAGGAGGCTGACTCAGAGGAGGCTCAGACAAAGCGACCGACGACGGGTGAGTCTCATTGGTAGTAGTCAATGGAGCACCTATCGAAGGTACCAGTCCCTGAAGGTATGGACATCTCGACCTAGATGAGGGAGGTAAACTGGTTGACCAAACTCTCTACCATTCTATGATTGATAGTTTGTTATACTTAACCACATCTAGGCCTGATATCATGTTTAATGTATGTATGTGTGCTAGATTCCAAGCTAACCTATGGAGGCTCACTTAGTTGCCGTGAAAAGAATCCTTGGATACTTTAAGCACACACCAAGCATTTGCCTTTGGTATCCCAAAGGGGCTAGTTTTCATCTTGTGGGCTATTCCAATTCAGATTATGCTAGTTGCAAAATTGATAGAAAAACACATCCAGGGTGCCACTTGTTTGGTAGATCACTAGTGTCTTGGTCCTGAAAGAAGCAAAATAGTGTGGCATTGTCAACCGTCGAGGCGGAGTACATAGCCACAGGAGATTGTTGTGCATAAATCTTTTACATGATGCAAACCCTTCTAGACTATAGAGCAGTTCTAGAAAAGGTACCTCTTTTGTGTGATAATGAGAGCATCGTAAAACTTGCTAACAACCCGGTTCAGCACTCTCGCACAAAGCACATAAATATCTGTCATCACTTACTTAGAGATCATATGGCCAAAGGTGATATCTCTCTAGAGGGAGTAAGGACAAAAGATCATTAGCGGATATCTTCACAAAACTTTTAGATGAAGCACGATTTTGTAAGCTGAGGAACAAGCTCAATGTTCTTAATCTAAGTAACTTCACTAAAAGATGAGCTTGTGTTGTCCCTTGCATTGCATTGTAACATAAAACATGTTTAAATTATGTATTGCACATAGAGCTTGGCTAACTTGGTTAAGAAAACCATCCTAAAGCATGTGAAGAAGCTTAACCAAGGATCAAACTTGACAAGCAACTAGATTTACTCTCAAGTTTTGCATTGCATGTGCATGTGTGTTGCTTTTGTCATTTCTTTTCAGTTAGGTTTGAGCATCAGCTGCGTTCGTCCACCGATAGGGGGAGCATTTGATGCTTCTATTGGTTACATACCCTATTTGGTGGCTATACGATGTCTCCTCGTTCGTTCTTATTGACTATTTTCATAAAAATTCATATAGCCTAAGGCAAAATACTTTGGAAATGAGGTTTGAGAGAAGAGCTCTCATACCAAGTTCCAATTGGTGGTTATTTGGCTCTTATTTATGTTGAAACTTGGTTGGGAAAGTTACAGCAATGCTTCATCAAAATTCAAGGCAAAAAGTAGCATCCGATGCTGCATCGAACGCCGGCCCATAGCCATCTGACGCGTCTGGTGTACGCAAAGTGAAGTGCTGATGGAGAAGAGGCATCGGGCGCTGAACAGTAAACTGCCGGCATCAGGTTCAGAAACGTCGGAGCGTCCGATGCAAGGATGAAAAAGGCTCAAGTTGGTAGGAACTCATCTGATGCTGATGGGCGTCTGATGCTAACCAATCGGACGCGTCCGATGCTCCCGGGAAGGTTTTCAAACCTCTCTGGACTGCATCTGAAGCTTCAGGCTACGTCCGTTGAGGCTCAGCGGAGCGTCCGATGACCGCAAGATCGGCGCGACGGATCACTTACTTAATCTGACCGGTGGGGCCCTCATTCCTTTCTGTCTTTCTTTGCAACTGCCGCACCCACGTCTTTCTTCCCCTCACATGACGCCGCCGTCGTTCTCGCCACCAAGCCACCGTCGTGACACAACCCTAGTCACAGCGCGCCACCACGCTGCGACCTTACCGTGCTGCCCTCATCATGCCACCCTTGCCACCGCACTGCGCCACCATCTCCACGTGCGCGCTGCCCTGCTCTGCCCAAGCTGCCACTGCATGCCACCGCTGTCGGACTTTGCCACCGCTACCGGAGCTCCCTTCTGCTTTCTCACCGTTGTCTTCCACTACTTCGGTGACTGACTTCGGCACTATGGTGATTCCTTTTAGCTAGCAGAGTTTCTCTGGGGTAAGAAACCTACCTTGCACACCACATGTTGTTGACGGTGGATAACGTCAACTTTTATTAGAACTTTAGACATGAAAGGATACATGAATACACACTAGTCTAGGGTTTTAACTGACAATTTCCACGAGTTTTGCATACTCAGTATTTTCCAGGGATTATTCCAGAAAAGCATAAAGGAGGGACTAGAGTGCATAATTATCATGAAACTTATCCGTGTTGGCAAACATCATCATCAGGCTCAGGAAACATCAAGAAGACACCTGAAGTAGCGGGACCCACAGGGGAGTCCAGGTGGGGCCGGCCGGCCTGACCCTGGCGCCGGTCGGCACCCTAGGTCAACATCTGGTTGCCGCCTTCTGGAGTCTTCCTCCCACACTTCCTTGGAAGCCAAGCAAAGCATCCCTATGTCGATTTAAGGTCGGTTTGATCCGACGGTGCACACAACATGAAGACGCGGATCGATGATGTGGCGGTTCCTTGCCCTCTACTCCACCTCGCCCTATATAATGACGCCCCAAGGCCCCTCCAAGAGGCATTCTACACCCCGGTGCTTCATATTCTCTACATAATTAGGGTTAGGGTCCCTCTAGTTGATCTAGTTCTAGTTCATCTAGATGTAGCAATTTAGAGAGACTAGTTCTTCTAGATCTAGTCTTGTTTAGAGATTAGAGAGATAGAGTAGAGGAGTAGAGATTCTAGAGGAGTTCCGGCATGTCGGCGCTTCTTCGTGGCTGTATTCTTCTGGATTCAGCTCCCTCGCCCAGAGCTGCGTTCTGAGGTACTTTTGTATTCGCCATTTCGATTCAAGTAAGCAGTTGTTCTTATTTGTTCTTAAGTTCATAGCTCATATTGAGTGCTTTGATCTTGGTCATTACTTGGTTGAAGTAGTATTTCGTAGTGTAGGCGTGGTGCCTAGGCTAGGTTTACTTGTGGATGTCCCCTGATTAGCCAGATTGTGGTAGCTCGCGAAGGTGACTTTATAGCTTCAGTGAATCCTCTGTAGTCCACTTCCCGTTGATAGGACTAATAGGCTTATATGTGCTTGGTAGGAGATTACTTTATTTCTTCTCGTATTCGGGTTACTTATCCAGTTAGAACGGTATTATACAAAGCTTACCGGTTGTCAAAACTAGAGCTCAATAGCTATTTCCTCTTTCATGATATTATCTAGCCTAATTGTAGGGTTAAGTCTATAGACTTTGTCCTCATCACGACTGTTCCCTGTTGATACGATATTTAAAACCTCCGGGTAAAATATGACATTGGTATGATATCTGTGCGCTTGCGGATAATCTTACTTAAATCTTATTTAATGGAGTGCAGTTAATTTATACCAACAAGCATTTTTGGCGTCGTTGCCGGGGAACGGTTTGCTGATTTTGACTTAGTTTAGCTTAATCTTGTATTATACTTTTATCTTTTCTTATTTTATCCCATTCTCTTCATTATTTTTATGTTCATCCTTATGGATGCTTTTAATTCTATTCCTATCTATCTTTAGGGCATGCGCAAAAGCTTTGGGCCACCAAAATCTATAGAACCTATCATAACACCTGGCTATGAGCTGCGCCCATGTTTAATTAATATGATTCGGATAAACCCTTCTCAGGAGAAGGTAACAATTCTAAGCTTCTCGATGAAGAGAAGGACTCATCACCCGAACTGGACACGGAAGTCTTGGTAGCTAAAACACAATCATTCTATTCCCAAGATTTAGCTATCGATCCTAAACCTTTGAAATCCACTTTGATGATTTAGACTTCCAGTTAGCTAAGATGCTCATAAATCAATGCACATCAGATCTTCTCAGAACAGCATCTTAGAAAGTGTCGTCAACTTCCTTTCCTCTTGAAAGACACTGGAAAGAGTTCAAGGATGGCATGTCGAGCGATGCCATAGAAGGAGAGCTATGCCACTTAGGAATAAATTCTATCTTCTCCCCTTTTATGCCCTCGGTAAATGTCTCTGAACCCATCTCTAAATCCATCCTCGACCCCAATAAATTTTTTGATGCTCTTTCTACTAAACTTCATAATGACCCTAGAAATCTATCAAGACATCCTAAGAATAGGAGTCATGAAGATTATAGGAATGCCCAAGAAGAGCAATGACAATGGCAGGAATGCATAGAACTTACTAGAAATACATATGCTATTGTAAAAGAATGGATGAAGGAGGACGAAGCCTTAGTACTAGCATCTAAACTTGGTTTAAAATTCAAATGGTGAGCTTAAATCAATTTCTTTAATAAACAGAATTCACCCAAGTTTAGAGAAAGCTTTAGAAGAGACCAACCTTAGGGACATCAATCCATGGAAAATTCTAGGAAATAAAACATCCAATAAATGTCATAGGCATGAAATAATAGAGGCAAACTTGTTGCCTATAGACATCCATGAAGAGACACCCTTGGAGTTTAAAAAGGGTGATCATATCGATGAGCATGGCAGTTATCTCATTAACACCCTATCAGATTCGTGATCATATGAGAAATCTCCTGGATCAATTAGTCTCTATAATATTACCACACATGAGATCTTCAACCCCCTTATTCTACCTGTTCATAAAATCATTAAGAGGGTGGTTGTAGATGCATATGTTTGTCACAAATGTTATAGATCTCATTGTAATCTTGATATAGGTGCACAAAGGCTAATGTTCTAGAGGAAACCACCTCACCAACTCGAAGTATAATAATTAGGAGGTTTCCCAAGAACAACTTTGTGTCCCAAAATAACCACTCTTAAAAAATAAATTGAGCTCGCATCTTTAGCATAGAAATATAATTGTCAAAATATTCCTTTGGTATTTTTGTCACTAACCATTTTAGGTTTGAACTGAGAAAATGACTAATGGCAGCGTCAGGTATGACTAACCTATCATAATGCAACATTAATCCATCCAAATTTAATTTTGCTTTACAAAATTCAAGTTTGGGGGAATGACCTTATTTAAAAAATCCTATGTTGCTAATATTGGTTGTCTCTACATTTATTCAATTTGTTAATCATGCACTTTCATCTCCGTTTGAATAACACTCTATAAACTTTCATGTTACCTTTGTTTGCTATAGTATGCTTAAGGTTTGGAGAAATTTCATACAGCTTTTGAATTAGGCATGGTGCTTAATTTAAATTGTGTTGATTTTACTTTCAAAGGCTTTTTGAATTAAGCGTGGTGCTTAGGTTAAAATGCCTTCTTAAATCAAATTAGATGTGGTGTCTAGGTTGATTTCTTGAACCGATGATATGCTATAGTAGATGTTGGTATAAATTAACTGCACTCCATTAAATAAGTTTTAAGTAGGATTATCCGCAAGCGCACAGATATCATACCAGTGTCACATTTTACCCGGAGGTTTTAAATATCGTATCCACAAGGAACAGTTGTGATGATGACAAAGTATATAGACTTAACCCTACAATTAGGCTAGATAATATCAAGAAAGAGGAAATAGCTATTGAACTCTAGTTCTGACAACCGGTAAGCTTTGTATAATACTGTTCTAACTAGGCAAGTAACCCGAATAGGAGAAGAAACAGAGTAATCTCCTACCAAGCACCTATAAGCCTATCAGTCCTATCAACGGAAAGTGGACTACAGAGGATTCAATGAAGCTATAAAGTCACCTTCGTGAGCTACCATTGTCCGGCTAATCAGGGGACATCCACAAGCAAACCTAGCCTAAGCACCACGCCTACTCTATAAAATACTACTTCAACCAAGTAATGACCAAGATCAAAGCACTCAATATGAGATGTGAACTTAAGAACAAATAAGAATAACTGCTTACTTGAATCGAATGGTGAATACAAAAGTACCTCAGAATGCAGCTCCGGGCGAGGGAGCTGAATCCAGAAGAATACAGCCACGAAGAAGCACCGACAGGCCGGAACTCCTCTAGAATCTCTACTCCTCTACCCAATCTCTCTAATCTCTAAACAAGACTAGATCTAGAAGAACTAGTCTCTCCTAATTGCTACATCTAGATGAACTAGAACTATATGAACTAGAACTAGATCAACTAGAGGGACCCTAACCCTAATTATGTAGAGAATATGAAGCACTGGGGGTGTAGAATGCCTCTTAGAGGGGCCTTGGGGCGTCATTATATAGGCCGAGGTGGAGTAGAGGGCAAGAAACCACCACGTCATCGATCCGCGTCTTCATGTTGTGTGCACCGTCGGATCAAACCGACCTTAAATCGACATAGGGATGCTTTGCTTAGCTTCCAAGGAAGTGTGGGAGGAAGACTCCAGAAGGCGGCGGCTAGATGTTGACCTAGGGCGCCGACCAGCGCCAGGGTGGGGCTGGCCGGCCCCACCTGGACTCCCCTGTGGGTCTCGCTGCTTCGGGTGTCTTCTAGATGTTTCCTAAGCCTGATGACGATGTTTGCTGACGCGGATAAGTTTCGTGATAATTATACACTCTAATCCCTCTTTTATGCTTTTCTGGAATAATCCCTGGAAAATACTGAATATGCAAAACTCATGGAAATTGTTAGTTAAAACCCTAGACTAGTGTGTATTCATGTATCCTTTCATGTCTAAAGTTCTAATAAAAGTTGACGTTATCCACCGTCAACAAGTCCCCCAAGCTTACCTTTTGCTAGTCTCTTGGCAAACAACTTAAGCCTAATTATTAAAATATTTGGATCAGGAGTTGCTGCAATACTTTTATTTCTTTTAAGCACACTTGCTTTTAAACATTAATTTTCCTCCGGTTTAGATAAAACTGCTCTAACTTTCAAACTTACTCATTTTACCTTTAACTATGGAGCTTAAAGCTTTTGCATAAGTCTTGAGCAATCGAAAGATAGAACAATCAAGTCAAGCACTACGTCTCAAATTCTTCACAGTACCAATATTCTGAAGTTTTGTAAGTCTTCGAAATAAAACTCAGAGCATGATTGTATGACACCCTCAAGTCTCTTAATATATAGTATTTGTGGATCTCATTGGGGCATTAATAATGTCATGCCTTTCTACAACTAAGCATTTATAGTGGAGCTCATAGGTGTGGCAATAACAAGGATGAACATACTTGCAATTCATATATTGTAAAGTCAAACAATGGATCCATAGAGAATCGAGGCATACAATCAAATCAAGAAGTGCATGTGTATGGAATATGGTGGATAGGTAAATATATGGTATTTAGTGGCTAATCCTAATTCTGCTTTTGCTCTTTAAAAATAACTCCCTCCTTAGAACTTTTCACGGGAAAACATGGGCTATCTCTATTCTCTCTTTTTTTTATTATTAATCTGGGAGGCGGACATCTATGTACCCATTGTTTTAATTGTTAGGACACTTGTCCATCTTTTACTCCCCTTTTTCTTCTTCTCTCTTTTTTTAATACTTTTGCATAGTCACACACATCCTTTGAATATAAATAATTGGAGAGATAATGATAAGAACTTAGAGCAATAAAATGGGGCTGTCCTATAGGGTATATTTTTGGGTGTTCACTCCTAGTGTAGGAGAGAAAACATTTTTAAGGTGGATTTGGATGAAAGTGGAAATAACTGCGCTTATATCCTAGAGTAGGAGTAATGCATATGTGGGTGGAGTGCGTGAGTGATCTTGATTTTAAAAGCATGACAAGGCTCTCATAAGGTATACAACAAAGGTTGACTATACTCAATGCAAAGCAAGTAGCATGAATGCGTAAAGGTTTTCCTAACTCTAGATGTATCATATATGGTTTTGGTAGGAATTTAAACTTTGTCATACAAGAGCTCATCATGTAAGATTTTAGATTTTCACAATAAATCTCCAGAACTTAGTAATGCTAGGAATAAGATAAATAGCAGCTTAGACCTTCATGTATCATATCAATCAATTACCTAGATTCAGCTCAAGCATATACCTCCACAAATTTCAGGTTTAGAGTAAATTCTTATATCAAAGTAGTCATGTCTAAAACTCAGGAGAATTCATGGCTGAAAACTAGGCACTTGAAAGGGATTACTGTAGAGCAACTATTCATCATCTCCAAGATAAAATTTTAATGTTCTTCAGTTTTTATTTGATTCTAAACTAAGCTGATTGTAAACATACTCTATGATCACACCTTAATATATAGATAAGTATTTTATTTGGTTTTAATTTGTTATTCATCTTTTTATTTCTATTGGACTCACATGACTCTAAAGACATGGACCTTCATGTGCCCATATATTTTTGGTATTTTTAGACTTTTCTATGATACTATTGTGAATCTTTATGTGCTCACATATTTTTGATATTTTATGACTATATAAAATAGACTCGATAATTGCCTAAGTATAGTTACCTGATAACTAGGGGATGCTCCTCCTCCAAGCTAGATATTTGCAATACTTGGTGTTGATGATCTTTAGAGTGAGCTAACCAGCAGCGCTCCTGGTAGGTGCTACTAATAGACTCTCTCCTTGTCATAATATTGTTCCTGCATAATTACACTCCAAAAAGAAAACCAAAACTCGAAGCTCAAATTTAATAAGAGGTTAGCGATCAGCCAATAAGTAATTGATTATTCTTATGAGTTGATTTCAAATTGACAAGTTCTAGCAGGATTCTCTTTTTTTTAGAATTTTCTAGTTTAATTATGTAGAAATTAGATATGTGTGTATGATATGTAGTTGTATTTATTTTTTATGCCACCACAGAGAATATCTATTCTTATGGGGCTTAGGCTTTTCATAATGCAAGAAAGTAAATATAGGAGCTACTATATTATTATTATTCTTTATGCCACCACAGTAAATATTCCTAAGGGTTACCATAAGTTTATTCACGTGGGGCTTTCAATATTTTATGATGCAGTAAATGAAGCAATAAAGATTTTTATTTTCTTTTTAATATTTATGAAGATGAATATATTAAAGTAAAATTATTACTGTAGACAGAAATACTAATTAATTAGATAACTACCACATTACCTTATAGAAAGGATATAAAATTTAAAGTTTACCGACAGGACTTCTTCTTTCACTCTTGTGTATCTCTCTATCTTGAGAGATGGGAGGTCTTGATAGTTGCATACGTCTAGTGTTGATGATGTCACCTTTGTTCTTTGGTTTGGCCAACAGGTTGAAGTAGAGCTTTAATAGTAGCTGGCAGCATCTTGCTCCATGTGCATATTCACAGAACTTTCACTTGTAGAATTAATAAACTTTGCTCAACGTGTTGTCCTGTTTGTAAAACCAAGGCAGAGATCAAGTGCATAGGCTCTGCTGGTGGAAAAACACCAACAGAACCAAATCTATCTCTTTATTTAATTTTCTCTATCCTTAGGCACATTGAACAAGACAAAGTTAGCTCTACATGAATTGTTTATTTATGACATGAATGGTAAGATCAAAAGCTTAAGCATTGAATGTTGCATTTAAGTTTATATGGCAGAAAAGACTAAAATTGCTTAACCAATAGAAGGATTGTCCACCTTCCAAAGATCAAATATAATATTTTAGCTTGTTTGGTCAAGACTAAGATTAAGAGAACGGTGCTATAAACAATTTTAAAGAACAAAGCATGTTGAGTTAATTAGGTTAATCAATTTAAGTTGTAACTGTAACATGTTTGTGTTTGCATTTATATGTGCACCAAGATCAAGAGAAGAGCAGTGACCACTTATCTTATAATATTACCTTCATTATTAGAGCGTGATGGCACTAAGTGATGAAGGGTAAATGACTGGTGTTCCTTCCTCTTGCATCTTGAGTTGTTCATAGACATCTTGTCTCCTCTGTTGCACTCATTCTTTTGCCATCTTTTGCTTCTTTAATCTTTTAACTCTTTTCACTCCAGTTATTATTATGCCTGCAACAGATTAGTGGACAAAACTTACCCGAAGGAGTATACAAATTTTAAATATAGCTTGCTTATCCAGTATTTTATTTTGTTCTATCTATGCTAATGAAAAGATAGTATTGATATTGTTTTAGCATAGATCATGTTTTATACAGATATAGCTTGAGGCAAAGAAACTTGCAGTAGAAGATAAAGTGAATAAATCATTAATGCTCACAGTTCTTTCATTCATGATGAATGAGCTGTGTCCTCTTCTACCAAGTTATTAAAGTTCAGCATGTGCCCTGTCTCATCTCTAGTTCGAATTCATCTCATGACTTACCCAAATTAATTTTAAAAATTTTTCTGCAGGGGTTAGTCCAATAAAAATATCTAATGTCTAATTTAGTTAAGGAAGGCTATTTAACCTAAGCTAAACTCCATGTCTAATTTAGTTAAGGAAGGCTATTTAACCTAAGCACCACGCTTAATTCAAAAAGCCTTTGAAAGTATGTACACTACTTCCAAACCAAATCTTACTATATGAGACAAAGATAATATGAAAGCACTTATAGAGACCTATTCATTTAGAGATGAAAAGGTGAATAATTGAATATGGATTAAAAAGTAGATACAACCAATATTAGCAATATAGGATTTTTTAAATAAGGCTATTCCCCCAAGCTAGAATTTTGTAAAGCAAAATTAAGTTTGGATGGGTTAATGTTGCATTATGATAGATTGGTCATACACGGCACGGCCATTAGTTATTTTCTCACTTCAAACCTGAAATAGTTAGTGATGAAAATACTAGAGGAATATTTTGACAATTATATTTCTAAGCTAAAGGTGCAAGCTCAATTCATTATTTTAAGAGAGGTTGTTGACGGCCACTATTGTATTAATTCAACCGTCAACTAGCCATGAAAATGATGCAAATGTGATGACCAAAGTAGATATCGGGTTTACACTGACCAAATTCCACGAGTTTTGGTGTTTCACTATTTATGCAGGCGTAAACTAGAAAAGGCGCAAACATACTAGCTTATCGGAAGAAGAAAACGAAAAACGGACTCCACGGCTACACAGGAAACTTCTAGAAGAGACGAGAAGGCACCATGCCGAGCCGGGGGCCCGGAGGCCACCAGGTGGGACCGGCGGTCCCACCCCAGACTGGCCGGTCTGGCCTGGGCCCCAGTCCAGCCCCGGTTCGCTTGGTTCGCTCCACCGCCTTTGAGGATCAATCCTAGCCGCCCGTCAATGTCGGTTTGATCCGATGGCTCACGATCATCGTCCAGGGCTATAAAAGGAGAGGCATCCCCCTGGGGAGGGACCCCATTCATTCATTCTCATTCGAAAGTCCGATAATCAGCCAGAAACCCTAATCAGAGCTCCTTAGCTAGGGCCTAGATAGCTAGATTAGAACTAGAGGGAGGCAAGCGCAGGCTTGGATTCCGGAGCCATCAAGAGCTTGGATTTGGTATAGTTCTTACCTCCTCTCGCCTTTGTTCTCTTTCATTGTATAGTTATATGATTGCTACAATTGAATTGATGAATTCTTATTTACTTATATTCATAGTTATTATGTTCTTTGTCTATTATGGTTATATGCTTAGTATAGCTAGATTAACATTATGTTTATCCATAGGTTCGTATAGCACTCATTTAATTGATCGTTGGGTGAGTGATAAACATTGTGTAAGCATGGTGCTTATACGTTGTTTATGTGTGAATGCACCCTATAGGCCGGGTTTGGTAGATCGCGGGTGTGACATTCCTGTTGAGTCCTGTGTAATCCAAACCCCGTTTATAGGCACAGTAGGGCTTGTATACGACGGAAGGGTGTGCTATGTTCTCAAACTTCCCTAGTATGTCCACTATGAATAAATGTAATGTTAACCTTAGCCATGACTACTAGGTGTATTGCACTAACCATAATATACATTGACATGTAGCTAGGAATAACCTAGGAATATCTCTTGATGTTCTACTAGCAACCCTAATGATATAGCTAGGAGTCTCTATCTGTTTATGCTGATGATTATATACTTATCTTAACTATTATCTTGTGACTTACCCCTGCATTGAGTAGCGAGGACATGGTTATGCCTATTCATTACACTCTAGGTCAACACACTACCTTTACACAAGCCATATAGACCTTCCTTTGGGAAAATATAAATGACAACCCGTAATACTTTGGGTAAAATGCTACAATGGTATTTGATCTGTGCGCTTGCGGATACATTTCTATATTCTAAATGGTGGCATGATTTAATACCACACCCCTTGGTGTTATGCTGGGGATGACAACTTGGCATTCTAGTGGCGGTGTGCTACTCTAACATTCTTGGCACCATTATTAGAGATAACATTAAGAGGTGTCAACAAGCATTTTTGGCACTGTTGCCGGGGAAGGCAATTGGCAATTAAAAAGGATAGCCATAGACCTAACAAACCAATGAGATAGATGAAACCATAGACCCCTACTCAATGCAGGCTTACCCTTGTGTTTTCTATCTTTGTGAAATCTTATACAGGGTAATGAATGAGTGGTTTTGATCTGCCAGATAACTACGTTGAAAATCCAGAGAAACTCTTTCGAAGGAAGAAATTCCAGCAAGTGAGGGACATCTTTGAATCTCCATCAAGGACGCCCACTGCTGAGGTTCGTTCTTTGGAGGAGCAAGCTCCTACAAGAGAAGAAGAAGAGCAACAAGAGTGCAACTTAGCACTAGTTTTTGAGGAAATGGCTGATAAGTCACTGCGTGAGTTGTTCGCTCCGAACACCAACAACATCCGCACTGGACCTAACGTCGAAGTTGGGGAGAATGGATTTGAGCTCAAGCCAGCTCTTATCACCATGGTGCAAGCCAACTTGTTCTGTGGGAAAGCACATGAAGATGCAAGTGCTCATCTCCAACACTTCCTGGAGATTTGTAGCACTTTCAAGCTGAAGGATGTACCAAAGGATGCCGTCCTGCTACGTCTGTTCCCATTCTCACTGTTGGGAAATGCAAAGCAATGGTTCTACGCCAACAAAGACAACCATACAACTTGGGACAAGTGCTCCATAGCTTTTCTAGCAAGATTCTTCCCTATGGGCAAGACGAGTGCCCTAAGAGGGAAAATCTCGAGTTTCCAGCAACAACATGATGAGTCAGTCCCTGAGGCATGGGAATGCTTCCAAGATTACATATCAGAATGTCCTCATCATGGGATGGAGAATTGGCTCTTGATGTAAACTTTTCTATCATGGGCTCACCAACAGCACCTGCAACAATGTCGATGCTGCTGCTGGAGGTGCATTTATGTCACTGACCATACCATAAGCTACTGCTCTTATGGAGAAGATGGCCTCCAATCAAGATTGGAATGATGAGCGCCAGACCACCCGCAAGAGGAGTGGAGGAATGCACCAGCTCAAGGAGGTAGACATGCTGTCTGCCAAGATAGACTTGCTCATGAAGAAGCTGGAAGACAAGTCGAGCCAGAGACAAGATGTCATGCGCATTAATGATGCATGCATGACTTGTGAAGTGTGTGGCAATCTGGGACACTCAGGCAACAGCTGTCCTAAGACCCGTGAGGACGTGAACTTCATCAACAACAACAACAACAACTATCGTCCTCAAAATCAAGGATGGAACCAGCAAAGGCCCAACTACCAAGGTAACTTCCAAGGTAACTTTCAAGGCACTAATTATAATAACTATGCTCAACTGCCTTTGAGAGAAGTGATCTCCAACCAAAACAAAATTGTGGAGACTTTATCTAGGAAGGTAGCATCCAATGATAAAATGCTAGAGAATATAAACATCAAAATGGATAGCTTTACCTCTGCTGTTAAGAACTAGCTTAGCTTCAATAAAATGATAGAACAACAATTAGCTCAGCTGGCGGCCGCTATTCCACCGACCAACGAAAGTAAGATTCCAGGGCAACCTTTAGAGCCCAAGACCACGAATCTTGTTGATGTGTATGCAGGTTACTACGTTGAAGCATCATCAGGATGGAAGGATGACTCCATGCCACCCAAGAGAGGAGATCTAGGGAGACCTATGATTCCCATCTCTATTGGGTAGCATGACTTCCCTGAAGTTGTCTGCGATCTAGGCGCCAGTGTCAACATCATGCCTAAGGTAATCTTTGACCAAGTCTTTCCATGGGCATCTTTGTTGTACACAGATATGTGTTTGCAGCTTAAAGACCAGACGATCAAGTACCCCAAGGGAATCTTAGATGACGTGTGCATACGAATCGGGAGATCATATGTCCCTATAGACTTTGTAGTCCTAGATACCGGCAGAGACCCCAAGAGTCCAATCATTCTTGGCCGACCATTCCTGAGTACTGCAAAGGCTGTCATCTACACGGACAGTGCTAAGATTTGTTTCACCATCAAGGGCAATAAAGAAAAGTTCAGTTTCAAGAACAAGACCCTTGAAGCTCCCATAGATCTAAGAGGAGCTTACTTCCCAGTCAAGCCAACAAACGAAGGAACCAAGAGGAATTCAAATGGGAAGAGAAAGAACAGGAACAGAAGACAAGTGAGAAAGCAAGTCCAAGTAGTCAAGGCTATCGAGTACAAGCATGACCACCTCTTAGCTTCACCATTCTTAACCAAGAAAGAGGATCCAGGCACCCTAGCCATTGATTGCACTATTGGACAGTGCTCATTCTACAATGCCTTCTGCGACACCGGATCAGCTGTCAACATAATGTCCAAAAAGTTATATGATTTATTATTCGATACATCCCTGTACCCTACCTATATGCAGCTGCAGCTGGCGGACAACACAATGAGATTTTCAGAGGGAGTAGCAAGAGACATCATGGTCAAGATCCAGGACCACTACGTCCCGACCGAATTCATGATACTGGACATGGGAGAAGAAGACGAGACGCCGATCATACTTGGAAGGCCGTTCCTCAGCACCACCAACGCGATCATCTACAATGGATCAGGCCAAGTCCACTTCCAATTTCCAGGAGAGAAGGTACGCTGTTATTTTAAAGATTATAACTCTCCTGGATTAGCAGCTTTTACCCAGTCCAAGAGGAGACGTCAGCGCCGGAGGAATCGCTCTCAAAAGGGCAATGTTGAGGAGGAGGAAATCAAGGAAGAACCTACAACACCAAAGCAACAACCTATAAAAGTATGGAAGGAAAAGGTAACCTCCTTAACTGAGACATCGTCACCAGGAGGTCCAACATCAGGGTCCCCATCTTCGGGATCCGATGAAGCACCCCAGGAATGAAGAAGATGAGAAGTCTTGTCCGGAGGACTCTAAACTCCGAACCCTTGACATAAGGTAACAATGGTAGTTATCCATTTACTTTCTTGCACTTTTAGTTCATAGTTAGTTTTTGTCATCTTTATAGAAAACCACAAAAACATTTGAAAAACATCAAAGCCCCATGTGACATACCTACAGCGCAAGCTAAAGGAGTGTTCACCGTGGTGGCATAAAAATAAAATAAAAATTAGCATTTCAATCCTATTTGATAAAAAAAAATCCAAAAATAATCATTGAGCATCTTGCTGCACTAAATGCACTGTAGCAACCCTTAGAAACCTCTCACAACAACTAATCCTAGAACGGCTAACCACTAATTGTTTATCCTAACCCGTTCCATGAGTTTTAGTGTTTTGTGAGATGTTTGCTGCAGGATGACTCTGAGAGCTAGTTCACCTACGAATCATCATCTTCATCACTCGAAGTACACCTTCTTGCACACAACTAACCACTGTGTGGATGAAGCAACTTCTTGTCGGATGAGATGAAGGTTCTTGACTACACCAGCTCTTACAAGCGTGAGCTCCATCGAGAGGACTACTCAGCTTCAATGCTCAACCGCGACAACAATCAGCTTGGGGGAAGGCATCCCCTAGGTACCCAGGTGTGGGGGTTTAGCCCCCTATACCCTCACGGCAGGTCCTTAGTCTCGACTGATAAGGCGGCCCAGCCTGCAGGACCAAGCCCGATCGGCCTTTCTGGTCTGGTCGGAGTCCTAGGCGGACAATTAGAGTTACTTGTCATAGAAGGAACTAGTCGGTTAGGAAACCAATTGTACTTCTATTAGGACATGATTGTTTTGTAACCGACCACCTCGGGATCCTAGGATCTGTAACCTTGCCCCCCGGACTATATAAGGCGGGTAGGGACCCCCTACCTAGACATCTGATCAAAGCTTTTTGCAATAACAGAAGAGCAGGACATAGAGTATTACGCATCAGGCGGCCCAAACCTGGGTAAACCGTGTGTGCTGTTCTTCCTGTTCCATCTCGCTTGTGTTCCATCGCGTGCCTCCACATAAATCACTACCATTGGTATACCCGTGGTAGAGCTATCGCTGATATCTCGTTGACAGTTTGGTGCGCCAGGTAGGGGGTGCACGTACGGATTTTAGGGCAAGCAAGATGGTGTCCTTCGCAACAACCATGGAGTTCGAAGCTGGATCTACCTTCACCGTCGGCTCGGTCACCTGGACCGTCACTGCAACGGGGAAGACCATGGAAATCCCGGCGAACCAGGCGCCGACGCATCAAGCACCGCCGCCTCCTCCTCCGGGTCCAGGCCCTAGAGGACCACGACCGGCAACTCGCCCACCGCTGCCTCGCTACCAGAGGAGGCAAATCGATAACTCCGATCTCCTCATGTCTATCGATCACCTCGGAAGAGGTCTGGAGGAGATTATCGACCAGTTGGAGTCGGTCCGCAACCGGCCCAACGATGACGGCTTCACCATGGTCCAACGGCACCGGCGCCGGGCCCCAACCCACGCCGGTCCTTCACGCCACCCAGATCCCAGTCTGGTAGCGGCTAGGCGCGGCACTCAGGTCCGCATAAACCCCTTCCGTCGCCCAGGCTCTAACCTGGCCGCGATCAGGCGTGACTCAGCCCCACGCCAATCGGCTCCATCGCCCAGATTCCAATCTGGTCACGATTCAACCGCTTCACGGTGTACATGCCCGTGCCAGGCGAGCTCGCGGGTCGAGATCCGATCTGATCGGTCCTCACCCCCCGCGCGGTGTTCAGGCCCGCGTAAATCAACACGGACAGCAGGTCCAGGGACCGACCATGGTCCAATATCTACACGACCGCCAGGGTCGCGTCCCTCCCACAGGTATTGGTCTCCGAAGAACCCAACTGGGGCATCAGTGTCGGCAGTCGGCAACTGGTCGGTCAAGCCCGTGGATCAGTGAACAACACGAGCCGAGGCGGAAACCTTTCCCCTTTGGCATGCCAAACGCATCTGCGACGTATCAGCAATAGCTGGAGAGATGGCTCCATGCTCAGCAACGGCCACCAGCTCAACTGGTCGAATTCCACCTCGATGGGACGGCTAGGCACACCACCAACTGCATTCACAGCGAGGAGGCCTCCAGTCACTCCCTTCACACCATCGAGGAGGAGGCCGGCTCAAGCTCTATCTCAAGTCTGGACGACACAGCGGCCTCACCAAGCTCCTCAACGGCCACTGAGTCCGACGACGACGACTTCACTAAGAGGATGGCGCAGCTTGTGGACGTCACCAATTTCCTGAAATATCCGCCAGGTTTCGGAAGAACCGTCTTCAACATCAGCCAAGACGAAGGGGAGCCTATCATAGAAACTCCTCAAGATCGGGAAGAGAGGTTGGCCCACAATGCAGATCGGGCGCGATGTCGGCTCGAGGCTCAGCCACCTCCCCAACCAGAAGCCCAAGCTCCCGGCGGAGAAGCAGCGGACGGGGCGCAAGATGCTGACGCCAATCCACTGCCCGCCCTGCAAGCAGTACGACAAAGAGGGAGGATGCCATCCAGGAACCTCGCCAACGAGTTTGATCTGGTCGGCGAACGACGAGTCCACAAGACACCCAGTGCCAACATCGTCGTAGCGGTTGAGCGACTTCGCAACATGCAACCCACACCAGAAATCGAGGCCGTCTTAGACCACCTCAACGCCGCGGAGGCTCAGGTGAACATCATGCGTGAGCTGTCCGCCGGACCCTCTAGGAGCCGTCGCTCCCGCAGCTCTCGACGCGACCGGGCCGAAGGTGGCGGGGCCAACGATCGGGACAGGGAGAGTCACCGCGTGGGACAGGACCATGGTCGCCCTAACCAACCAGAAGACCATGGTAACAGACCACCTGTCGCGCCGCAAGAAGTCAACCAGCCACACCCGTCCGACCTCCGCGACATCATCAACGACAGGTATCGAGCTCGATACGGGGCCCCGGGCCCTAGGTGTTTCTCAGATCGACTGCGCCAAGTCAACTGGCCCAGAAACTTCAAGATTGGAGATCTAAGGCACTACGATGGCAAGGCCGACCCCAAACAGTGGATGGTAATCTACGAAACCACCGTCCGGGCCGCAGGCGGCGATGAGCTTGCCATGGCCAATTACCTCCCAGTGGTACTTGGCGAGTCCGCTAATCTGTGGTTGCTACGCCAGAGAGACGGTTCAATCCACAACTGGCCTCAGCTACGAGAGATGTTCATGGATAACTACCGACCAACCTATGAGCAGCCAGGCACGAAGTACGAGCTGGCCCAAATACATGACTCGGCTCATGAGTCGTTACGGCATTACATTCGTCGTTTCTCTGAAGTCTGGGTAACAGTCCCCGGCCTCTCAGTTCCAGAAGCAATCGGCATATTCATCTCCGGACTCCGACAGCCACATAACCTCGACCTCCGGAAGGAACTCCTCCGGAAGAACCCCGCGACCATGGAAGACATGTTCAGCATTGCACAAGAGTGGGCGCGGGTCTATGAAGCCCTCTACGAGCGCATTAAGCCTCATGAGGACGATGATAGGGATCCGGATAATGGCCGAGGCCCGGGTCCTGATTGTCGCAACTTCAAGAGGGACGATTGCGCCCATCAGCGCCGCGACGATCGGGGCAGCGATCGCCGCGATGACCGCAACCATCGTGGCAACGATCGACCACAGCAGCGACGAAACGACGACAACGACAATCGTCGCTACCGCGGTGGCTGACAACGTGACTCCATCTACAACGCCGACAAAGGGCAGAAGCGAGATGTCGACGGTGACCTCGGGGAGTACGACAAGATATTGAATGAAGATTGCCCCCGTCATCCGAACAGAGGACACACCTTCGGTGAATGTCACGGTTTCGCCCGCATCTTCGCTCGAAAGAAACAGCGCACCAACAAGAAGGACTATCCAAGGAAGCCTGCCCCACGCCCCAAGTCCGATGACGAAGAAGAAGACGGCAAGAACCCTCGCCACGCCTATAAGGACCCGGAGAAGCATGTAACCGCTTTCATCTTCGGAGGCAAAGGCGCAACCGAAAATGCGAGGGAGAAAAAGCTTCTCAGACGACGCATCGTCGCCCTCGCCGAGGCAGATCAGCTCATCGCCGACGTCAGGGCTCCAGCCTGGTCCGAGCAGGCTATATCATTCAGCCGGTCGGACATGTGGGCCAAGCTTCCAGAAGCTGGTCGTTTCCCCCTGATCCTCGATCCGGTCATTGGGAGCGTGCGCTTTGAAAAAGTATTGATCGGCGGTGGCGGCGCCCTAAACATTATTCCACGGCGCTTTCCTAGAGCTCGGCTTACCGTAAGAACAGCTCGAGCCCTGTGATTCGCCTTTCTGGGGCATCATGCCAGACAAGCCTTCTATGGCCCTCGGGCAGATCTCACTGCCCGTTCAGTTCGACACACCGCAACACTTCCACGTCGACTACGTCAACTTCATCGTGGCTGATTTCAACGGTGTCTACCACGCTATTCTCGGAAGACCAGCTCTCTCCAAGTTTATGGCTATCCTGCACTATGGCTATCTTGTCCTCAAGATGCCAACCGAACAGGGGATCTTGTCCCTGCGCGGTAATGTCCTCATGGCCCATGCCTCTGAGACAAGTGCCTTCGCCGCCACCGAAGCCGAAGAAGCAAAAGGTCGCTTGGAGGAAGTCACCTACCAGCTTCGAGTATCCAGGCCCGCTGAACTTGAAGCTCCGGTGAAGCAGCACAACCGCCCCGAAGAGGTTAACAAAGCGCACAAGAAGGTCCCTTTGGCCCCCGGCGAGCCAAGCAAGACCGCTATGATAGGGGCCGACCTCGACCCCAAATAGGAAGACGCGCTCGTCCGTTTCCTGTAGGAGAACATAAATGTTTTCGCTTGGAAACCTGTGGACATGCCTGGTGTCCCTAGGGAACGGATCGAGCACTTCCTTAATGTCTCCGAGACAGCCAAACCAGTCAAGCAGAAGCTACGACGATTTGCTCGGGACAGGAAGGAGGCGATTAGGGCAGAGATTACCAGGCTCTTAGATGCTGGTTTTATTAGAGAGGTATTTCATCTGGACTGGTTAGCAAACCCGGTCCTTGTACGCAAAAAGAAAAATGAATGGAGAATGTGCGTTGATTATACCGATCTCAACAAACACTGCCGCAAAGACCCCTTCTTGCTCCCTCGCATCGACGAGGTGGTCGACTCAACCGTGGGTTGCCAACTGCTCTCTTTCTTAGATTGCTACTCAGGCTATCACCAGATAGCCCTGGCACTAGACGACCAGGAAAAGACATCTTTCATCACTCCCTTCGGGGCCTATTGCTATACGACCATGTCGTTTGGCTTAAAAAACGCTGGTGCAACATACCAGCGGGCCATACAGCAATGCCTTGAAGCAAAAATCCACGACGGGTTATGTGAGGCCTACGTAGATGACGTAGTGGTAAAAACCAGAGAGGCCTCAACACTGGTTGAGGACCTAGACAGGATTTTCAAAGCCCTGAACGTCTTTCAGTGGAAGCTAAATCCGAACAAGTGTGTGTTTGGTGTACCTTCCGGCGTACTGCTCGGTAGTGTCGTCAGCCAGGACGGCATACGCCCTAACCCTGAAAAAGTAAAAATCATCCTGGATATGAAGCCTTCCAAGTGCGTAAAAGATATCCAAAAGTTGACAGGGTGCATGGCAGCTTTGAGCAGATATATATCCCGGCTTGGCGATAAGGGCCTTCCTTTCTTTCGGCTACTCAGGGCCAAAGAGAAGTTCGTATGGTCTGAAGAAGCCAATGCGGCTTTCAACGAGCTAAAGACGTACCTGTCGTCACCACCAGTCCTCACGGCTCCTGTCGTAGACGAGCGCTTGCTACTCTACATCGCCGCCACCGACCGAGTGATCAGCACCGTCTTGGTGGTCGAGCGCAAGGAACAACAATCTGTTTACCCCGTCCAACGACCAATTTATTACATCAGTGAAGTGCTCAATGAAACTAAGCAGAGGTACTCTCATATTCAGAAACTTCTCTATGTGATTCTAGTCACAAAGAGGAAGGTCTCTCATTACTTTCAACAGTATAGCATTACTGTTGTCACTGAATATGCGCTGGGCGATATCCTGCGAAATAAAGACGCTACTGGTTGGATCATCAAGTGGGCGATCGAGCTCAGCCCTTTTGAGCTATGCTTCCGTAGCAGGACCACCATTAAATCTCAGGCATTGGCTGATTTCCTGGTCGAGTGGACGGATATGACTTTGCCCATCTCTGATACAGTGCAGGAGCAATGGAAGATGTACTTTGATGGCTCTTTGAACATAGGAGGTGCTGGCGCAGGTGTTTTCTTCATCGCTCCTTCAGGAGGACAATTGCGATACGTCCTTCGGATCCACTTCAAAGCCTCCAACAACGCGGCCGAATACGAAGCCGCACTGCACAGACTCTGTATCGCAATTGAGCTAGGAGTCAAAAGGCTCTTGGTGTACGGTGACTCAGCTTTGGTCATCAACCAAGTAAACAAAGACTGGGACTGCGCCAATGAGAAGATGGACGCCTATGTCGTGGCAATCCGCAAACTTGAGGATAAATTCTATGGCCTTGAGTTCATTCATATCCCAAGAAGTGAAAACCAAGCGGCGGACAAGCTCTCCAAATTTAGGTCTTCCCGAGCAGAAGTCCCACACGGAGTCTTTGTCCAAGATCTAGTTACTCCTTCCATTCATGAAGAACAACCGTTGGCAAAAGCCGCGGCACCCAAACCACCACCACAGGCGGCTCCCAGTGAGCAGTCGGCATCTGAGTCGGTGGTTTCCTCAGTCAATGAGCTGGTCGACCAGTCACCTTCGACATCGATAGACTGGCGCATCCCCTTCGTCCAGTATTTCATGAATAAGGTGCTGCCAAGCAATAAGGACGATGCTGATCGACTAATCCGCAGAAGCCGCCACTATATACTGGTTGATGGTCAGCTCATGCGGAAGAATGCCAAGTCTGAGATACTCCAGAAGTGCATCACACCAGAGGATGGCATCGACCTCCTTAGAGAAATTCATTCAGGCTCTTGTGGCAACCACGCAGCTTCCCGACCACTGGTCGGCAAAGCCTTCAGAGCTGGATTCTACTGGCCTAGCGCTGTGGTCGACGCGGAATACCTGGTCCGGCATTGCAAGAATTGCCAGTTCTTTGCCAAACAGATACACGTCCCCGCACGCGAACTCCAGACGATACCAGTCTCCTGGCCCTTTTCATGCTGGGGACTTGACATGATCGGACCATTTAAAATAGCACCAGGCAGTTTTAAATATGTCTATGTCCTCATAGACAAATTCTCCAAGTGGATCGAGTATAAACCGCTGGTAACGGCGACAGCCTAGAAAGCCTCTGAGATGCTAAATGAAGTCATTCACCGGTTTGGCATACCAAATAGCATCATAACCGACCTCGGCAGTACCTTCACAGGAAGTCATTTCTAGGACTTCTGTGATGAACTGTCCATACAAGTAAAGTATGTGTCCGTTGCTCATCCAAGGGCTAACGGCCAGGTCGAGCGCGCCAACGGAATGATCATAGACGCCCTACGAAAACGCCTATTCTGCGAAGACGGCCTTTACCCAGGGCGTTGGATGAAAGAGCTCCCGGCAGTAGTCTGGGGACTATGCACACAGTTGTGTCGAAGCACAGGCGTCTCTCCATACTTTATGATATTCGGCTCGGAAGCTGTCCTACCCGCAGAGGTAGCACACCGTTCACCCAGGATCGAATATTACAATGACGACACCTCAGATGAAGCACGAGAGCTCGACATCAATGCCCTGGAAGAGCGACGTCTTGATACATGTGTTCAGAACGCTCGGTACCTGGCCACATTACGTCGCTATTACAATCGTAATGTCCGGAATCGTTTCTTCGTGGTCGGCGATCTGGTTCTCCGGCGCAAGCAGAAAATAGAAGGGTTGCATAAGCTGTCCTCACGCTGGGAGGGGCCATTCATGATAAAGGTAGTAACTAGGCCTACATCTTATAGGCTCTGCACTTTAAATGGCATCGAAGAGCCTAACTCATGGCACATAGAACAGCTTATAAGATTCTACCCCTGATAAAAGAATAAAATAAAGATATGTACCTTTCCCCTTTCATGTACCTTTTTCATGATCAATAAAAAGCTTTCACTTACTTCAACATGTTTTCTGTATTGATCAAACGATGTTTTTTGGGTTTACCGACTAGTCCGCAATACCTCAACAGGGACTATCAGAAGCGGCAGCTTCTCTTAACTCATCCGTTACGTGTTACGGCTCCGAGCCACAGAGCATTGGAGGGTTACTTGACTGCCTCCCTATGGGTACTAGGGTCCTAAGAGTTCCGCATCAGTGCCATTCCACAGAGGTCACCTACGTACCGTAAGGGCTAATACGTTCGACAGGAATTATGGGCTTTAGGTTCACCCATCTTTTACTAAAACTTTACAATAGAATTACGGTTTTTTCTAGATTTTGCTACGAATTTTTATAACCCCCACATGCTGTTTCCTTCCCAGATCTATCACAACGAGGGCATCAATATGTTAAATACATTCAACCCGGTACAGGCCGGGCACAAATAAAGTGTGTTTATACTACAACAGCATTGTTCCTAATTATACTACTGAGACTGGCTGGCGGACCCCTCGTCAAGAAGAGAAATGTTTTGCATTACAATGGCGACAGTGTCCGAGAAGTCGGCGTGGAGTGTCTTCATTTGATCCGATGTGTAGCCTGCTGCTGCTCCTTCCTCGATCCTCTTCAGTCGATCTTGGGATAGTGCGTCCGTACCAGGGGACAAAGACTGAAGCAAAGAACAAATCAGCCAAAGATCTTGGGTATAATCTTTAAATAACTCCCATGCTCGCTGACACACACCTATAACCGCTTCTGGGCGGTGCGTCGGATCGAGCATGGCTGCTTCTCCCGGCAACAAGACCTTCATTAGGGGCTTCAGTCCCATCTCGACCAACTGCCACCGCTCTTTGATGCGCGTGTTCTCCTCAGACAGCATCCGGAACTGAGCCATGTGTTTGCTCCGGAGGTCTAGCAGATCCATGTAGCATAAATCAGCAGGCGTATCATAAGAATAAGACTGGGTAAAGGCAGTTTTATATACCTGCTATCTCCGCCTTCAGGTCTTTGACCTGTTGCTCAGCCTTCTCCTTTTCGCCTTCAAGATCTACAATGAAGTCATGTGTCAGCACAAACTACAGTGCGCGAAACAGAGACAACATTAGAAGTGAATTTTTACCTTTTTTCTGGCCCTCCAGAACATTGACCTTGTAGGTCAGGGCTGCATTATCTTCCTGCAGGCGCTGGTTCTCGGCCATGATGGGTCGGAACTGCTCGATCATTGCGCCCCGCTGCTTAGCAAGATTTTGCAACCCCTATATAATCGTGGTTGTTAGTTCTAGCTAATAGCTTACACTTTTGACAAGGTTCCCAGGACCATTGGCATACCTGCACATGCTCGCGCAAGAACTTGAAGCCATGCTCGATGTTGTCTTGAATCGGGGCGTCAACCTTGGATTCAAAGACCTCCCATTCACCACCACTTACCTGGCAGGCTATGAAGCTGGACTTACCATAGACTCGCCTGGGCTTTTCTGGATGCCCTTTGATTTCCTCCATCGGCTCCGGCATGTCTTGATGGCTTGGCGTCTTCTTTGAACCTTTCTGGTCGACACCAGCCGATCGAGCACCGGTTTGCACCACATGACCGGTCTCCTGCCCTCGCGGTTCTTTAGGGGACTGACGAGGAGGGGATGCAGTAATACCTTCAAAACCAAGGTGGTCGACCTCTGGCCCCCTGTCATCTTGCGTATTGGTGCGGTCGGCGCCACCTCCAGATTGCCGGTTCTCAGTTCCCTCCTCGTCAACATTGGGTTGCCTAGGCACAACTTATCAACTCAATTATGTTAAAACATGCTGGAGCTATCAATTACATTGCAAAATTGAGCAAGGATTTCATCAACAGCATACCTGCAGGACTGTTTGAAGGACATGCCGAATACCCTGCCGCTACCGCCACTGGAGGTCGACCACCGACCACCCTTGCTTTTGTCCCCTTCATTAGCTCTTGCTTTTGGCTGCGCAGTTTTTGGAGTTTCTTGGCTCCTTTGGGGCGTCTGATCGGCAGTCGGTTTTGAGGCCATGCCTGGCTTCCTCGTCGGCGCCGCTCGTGGCTCCTCTAGTCGAGCACGGGGATGGTTGGGCGGTGCTTTCACAGTGGTCGGTGCCGGATGGGATTGCTCTTTGGTGGGTTTGGCTCCGAACTTCTTGCTCAGAGGAATCATGTCCTCCGAGTCTGAGCCCGAGCTCTCAATAACAGCTCAGCGTCGTTGTTCCTGCTCCTCACCAATTTTCAGTTTACCACCAAGATTGGTCTGGTGGGTTTCGCCTTCTTTCCTGGAGGAGGTGGCATTGGTGCTTTGCCGCTAGCCTTGCGCTTTCGTTGCCTTTCTGGGGACTTTGGCTGTTCTTCAGCATCTTTGGCCTCCGTGGTTGGTTGTTTCTTCTGCTCCCCCGGAGTGCCTCGCCAGCCGGCCAATCTCCCACAGGCACATTGGAGACATATACGCGAAGGTCCTGGTTCCAACAACGATCATTCTGTCAGTTATGCTTACAAATGCATTACAGAATGGAAACGAAAAAAGTTTTACAACTACATACCTCGGGGCGAGGATTCCATAAACAATAGGGAGCCACACTGTCCCTCGGGTATCCATACGAGGTATAACTCTAAAACATTTTTGACAGCCGGGTTGCTATCTCCTTGGGCTCCAGACTTTCCTCTCTTTCCCGGAAAGGATCTTTGCGGCCCTCATACTCAAACATATAGTGCACCCTTTCTTTCAAGGGGTGGATACGGTGTCCTACAAACTGGGTGGCCACCACAATGCCATCAATATTGCTGAAATCCATCAAGGATAGTAGTTCTTCAACCTGGGACATCCCATTATTATCAGGCATCTCCAACCAGTTCAGATTTGCTTCGGGAATTCTGGTAATGTCGCAGGGGACTGGTCGGCCTTCCAGATTCTGGTTAATGTAGAACCAGCGCTTCATCCAGTTCTTTGTGTTGGAGGTGTGTTGGATGGTCATCCAGTTGGACTTCACACCCTCTCTCAAAGCCAGGTAGTACCCGCCTGCTACCTAAGATCCCTCGGATCCAACACCTTTCTTCTTCAGGACATACAAGTACCGGAAGAGATTGAAATGTGGCGCTATTCCCAGATAGCACTCACAATACGTCACGAAGATGGCTAGGGTTAAGATTGAGTTTGGGGGAAGATTGCACAATGCTATCCCCCAGAAAATACACAAATCCCTAAGGAAGTTGTGCACTGGAATCCCTAATCCCCGCAGGAAGTAATCCTCGAAAACTACAATCTCATCGGGGTACGGGTTCGGAAATCGATCACCTTTCGCTGGTGCTCTCCACACTTGCAAATCCTCGGCCGGCAGCAAGCCTCCCTTCGCCATTGCCGCCAACAACTCTGGTGTTGACAGCGAACGCTCCCAGTTCGCCTCCAGCAGCTTCTTGCGCTCCGTCTCGGCCTTGCTCGCCTTCTTCCCCATGATCTCTAATGAGGGATGAATGAGTAATGGTGGTGTGTTGGATGGAAGCCTAGATTGGCGAGATTGCAGGCGAAGGAAATGGAAACAACTGATGCAGGGTAAAACACGGGCGGCGGCCGACGGACTATTTATACTATGTGGCTGGCCCATTGACTCCCCGAGGAGATCGCTGTTGACAAACCGTTTACCCTAATTTTTAACTGGGCTTTCTTGGGCCACATTACATGGGTATGTTTTTTACAGCGGTACGGTATAAAATACTATGATGGGCCCATAGTCATTTTTTACTGTTTATTAGGTCCACCAGTTAACCAGGGGACTTGATGTTTTTTCTACTTCTACGTCGGTCGACCAGATCAGGCTGGCGATCACGTACTTTGCTCTACAAAGTACTAAACAGAGTGGTCGATCTGTCCTTACTAGGGACTGCCCAGTCGGTTATAAGGGAATTGACCACTGATTGACTGCAAAAAATGAGAATACTGGTTCTCTTCAAAGCAGACTGGTCGATCAATTTATGATTTGTGCCATAACATACAAGACAGTAACGTTTGAGCATTGCAAGGTTTTCATTACAAATGGAAATGCAAAGTAGCAAAGATTACTTGAGAGTTTTTACAAAGATGCCTAGATTCAGACTACATATCCTATCACTACAAAATCCTACGGCGCTTGGGGGCAAGGCCACAAAGCTCGTCAAAGCTTCTGTTCAAGGGCCAGTAAACCCATGGAACTGCTAAAACCAGTCCTCAACCAAGCGCCCTACTGGGTGCCATCTGAGGCCCGGTCCTAGAGCACTAGGGGTTGAAACCAAGAAGCTCGTCAAAGGACTACCGAAAAGCAGTCCTCTACCAAGCGCCTTGGGTACAACCGTCGGAGCCCTATGGAGCGTCCTCGATGACCTTCTCCGCGGTCACCTCCTCTGCTATGGCGTCGGCGGCGTCGGTAAAGTCCTGGATAAGATGTTTCAGGTCAGCGATGCGTTCGCCCTCCGGGAGGCCGACGAGGTCCCGGAGCTCACACCACGGGGCGCGAGCCACGGCCAGCGCCGGCCGCCCCATGGCGCACGCCCGGACACCCGTTTCCCGGATGCGCCGGCGCGCGTTCTCAGCCTCTCTGGAGAGAATCACCGGCAGCCCCCCACACCGTGTCGGCGGCGGCCTCTGCTGCTTTGGGAGCACCACACGGAGCTCCTCTTCCAGTTCAGCCACCCGCTGGTCGGCGGCCTCCTGGTTGGCGTGGGCTGCTTGCGCCTCTGTGTCGGCGATCTCCAGCGCCGTCATCACGGCGCTCAGCCGATCACGGAGGTCGGCCATTGCAACCGTCCGTGTCACCATCCCGTGGCGCCCGCCGCTGCTCCCTTCACCGGTTTCCTCGGCGGCCAGGAGGAGTCGCGGCGCGGGCGCACCGAGAAGCGGGACTCTGCACAAATCAAAGAATGGCGTTAGTATCTTCTCCAACAAATCTGACACAATGCGATACCTACCCGTCGTTGTGGCGTCGCTGCCGGGGCCGTATGCTCGGCGAGCTCTCCGCTGCGCGCTTCCCCGACTCCATTTTCTCGAAGCGAGTGGCAGAGGGTTGGTGGTAAGCGAAGATTGGGACTAGGGTTCGCTCCAGGGAAGATTACTTTTCTCCCCCGCCGCGTGCTGTATTTATAGGCGGCTGTATAGGAGGTGAGCGGCGAGCCAGACGAGGGGTCGGCGTTTCCACTTCATGATAGGCCACTTTCCCACGATGGGACGGTGCCATCATTACTCCCATGACCGAAGCCGAACAGCCGCAGCGTGGTAACCGTACCGTTGCTCGGTTTTCACGTCGGGCATCTCTTTTCTGTCCTCTGGGACGAAGGATATTTCTAGTTATGCCATTGGGCCTCTGGATGGGTGTCTGGCCCATTTAGTTATATTACTGGACTTAGCATTTTCAAGCAGCACGGTTATTCTGTCTTTTTCTGGAAAGATGGGTTTCACCAAGTCCATTCCTGAGCTTGCCTAGCGCAACGGCGAGGGATGAAGAAGTTTATCAGTAAGCTTGCCACAACATGATTTTCATCTTCTACCAACCTTGGGGACTACGTGGGCCCACGTCACTTCAGTAGTGACTGGGCCTCTTTTTGATCTCTATACTGGAAGTTACAAGCATGTATTGCTTTTTCTGGAAAGTGATTTTTTTGCAAATTAACCAACGATATCTAATATCATGTGCTACTGTGGGCCCATGTCACTGGACATGAGCTGCTTTTTTCTTTCCTTTTTTGGAGCAACATGCATCTTTCGATTGAAAGGGAGTCGTGATAGAAGGGAGGTCGACCTTTTCCTCTGAACTGGTCGGTGTTTCTTCGAGCTGGTCGATGCTTTTTCAAACTGGTCGGTTGATTGATTGCAAGCTTTTTCGGAGGAGTTGTTGATCAAAATTGGTCGACGAAGAAGAAGACGATGCTGTTCCTCAAGATTCATGGTGCTCGGGGACTAGCTGTGGGGGTTTAGCCCCCTATACTCTCACGGCAGGTCCTTAGTCTCGACTGATAAGGCGGCCCAGCCCGCAGGACCAAGCCCGATCGGCCTTTCTGGTCTGGTCGGAGTCCTAGGCGGACAATTAGAGTTACTTGTCATACAAGAAACTAGTCGGTTAGGAAACCAATTGTACTTCTATTAGGACACGATTGTTTTGTAACCGACCACCTCAGGATCCTAGGATCTGTAACCTTGCCCCCCGGACTATATAAGGCGGGCAGGGACCCCCTACCTAGATATCTGATCAAAGCTTTTTGCAATAACAGAAGAGCAGGATGTAGGGTATTACGCATCAGGCGGCCCAAACCTGGGTAAACCGTGTGTGCTGTTCTTCCTGTTCCATCTCGCTTGTGTTCCATCGCGTGCCTCCACATAAATCACTACCATTGGTATACCCGTGGTAGAGCTATCGCCGATATCTCGTCGACACCAGGTAAGTGTACCTACGCGATTATTGAGTCAGTCATAAAATTTAAAATACCAAAAATATGTGAGCACATGAAGGTTCACCATAGTATCTAAGAAAATTTAAAAATACCAAAAATAAGTGGGCACATGAAGGTCCATGCATTTTAAGAGTCCTTAGAGTCTTTTGAGTTTTATAATTTGAGTCTTTGAAAAATAAAAAAACCAAATAAAAATGTTTGTATATCTAGAGTCAATAAAAAGGAAGCTCTTGAATGATTGAATTGAAATGATGATAAGCTGCTCTGTTACAACACCTCTAAAATGCCTAGAGTTTAGACAAAAGTTTTCCCAAGTTTTAGCTCCAACTGTTTTGACATGAGAATTTGCTCTGAGCCTGAAACTTGTGGGTTGCATACGCTTGAACTAAGTCTAGGTACCTGATTGATAAGATTGAGAAAATCTGAGATGCTATCTATCTTGTTCTAAGTGACACTAGAGTTCTGGAGATTTATCTTTTGAAAAATGCAAAAACATGATGAGTTCCTATATGACAAAGCTTACATTCCCACTAGAGCCAAACATGATGAGATAGGCTAGTTAAACTTCCACATATATGTTGCTTGTCTTGCATTGAGTTTTGTCAACCTTTGTGACCCTGGTGAGAGATTTGTCATGCTCTTGAATCAAGATCCACCTCCACATGCACTACTCTACACTGGAGTAGGCGCAACAACATGCCATTCCACCTACATCCATTCCAAAAATGTTTTTCTCCTACACTAGGAGAGAACACCAAAAATATTCCATTAGGTTAGCCACCCCATAAATGCTCCATGTTCCTATGTTATCTCTCTAAATTTATCAATGCCAAAAAGGAGTGCTATGAGCTATGCAAAAAGATATTTGAGAAAAAGGGAGAAGAAAAGATGGACAAGTGTCCTAGTGCAAAACAATGGGTATGTAGATGCCCGACTCCCTAAAAAAAGAGAAAAAAGAAGAAAAGATAGCTCATGACCTCTAGCCAGTCTTCAAAAGAGAGAGAAGCATCCAAGGAGCTGAGTAGAATTAGGTTCCACCATATATCCACCATATCCATCCACCTATACATCTTGATTTGACTGCATGACTCGTTTCTCCATGGATCCATTGTTTGACCTAACAACACATGCATTGCAAGTTTGCTCTTTCAGTTTTCTTCTTACCTATGATCTCCACATAAGCTTTAGTTATAGGATGAAAAGAAAGGCAATCATCATCACTGCCTTGATGAGAATCCACAAATACCACATATATTGAGAGACTTGAGAGTGTCATCCATGGGAAGCTCTGAGTTTTATTTGAAAAACCTCTAAAAACTCCAGAATGATAGCTGATCGAAGAACTTGAGACATAGTGCTTAGATGGGATCTTTCTGTCTGTCAAGTGCTCAAGACCCAAGGAAGAGCTAATAAGCCCCACAGTCAAAAGGTAATATGGTTAAGTTTGAAAGTCAACTCAGTTATTACATAACTTGGAGGAGAATTTCTGTCTGGCTGCAGGTATATTTGGAGAGAGTTGCTCCGAGATGGCTACAATGCTTATCGTACACATATATTCAATCACTTTTTCTAAGTTTTCTTTGCTAAGGGACTAGCAAAGGTTAAGCTTGGGGGAGTTGTTGACGGCCACTATTGTATTAATTCAACCATCAACTAGCCATGAAAAGGATGCAAATATGATCACCAAAGTAGATATAGGGTTTACACTGACCAAATTCCACGAGTTTTGGTGTTTCACTATTTATGCAGGCATAAACCGGAAAAGGCGCAAACATACAAGCTTATCGGAAGAAGAAAATGGAAAACGGACTCCACGGCTACACAGGAAACTTCCAGAAGAGACGAAGGCACGACGCCGAGCCGGGGCCCGGAGGCCACCAGGTGGGACCGGCCGGTCCCACCCCAGACCGGCCGATCTGGCCTGGGCACCGGTCCAGCCCCGGTTCGCCCGGTTCGCTCCACCGCCTTTGAGGATCAATCCTGGTCGCCCGTCAATGTCGGTTTGATCCGATGGCTCGCGATCATCGCCCAGGGCTATAAAAGGAGAGGCACCCCCTAGGGAGGGACCCCATTCATTCATTCTCATTCGGAAGTCCGATCATCAGCCAGAAACCCTAATCAGCGCTCCTTAGCTAGGGCCTAGATAGCTAGATTAGAACTAGAGGGAGGCAAGCGCAGGCTTGGATTCCGGAGCCATCAAGAGCTTGGATTTGGTGTAGTTCTTACCTCCTCCCGCCTTTGTTCTCTTTCATTGTATAGTTATATGATTGCTACAATTGAATTGATGAATTCTTATTTACTTATATTCATAGTTATTATGTTCTTTGTCTATTATGGTTATATGCTTAGTATAGCTAGATTAACATTATGTTTATCCATAGGTTCGTATAGCACTCATCTAATTGATTGTTGGGTGAGTGATAAACATTGTGTAAGTGTGGTGCTTATACGTTGTTTATCTGCGAATGCACCCTATAGGCCGGGTTTGGTAGATCATGGTGTGACATTCCTGTTGAGTCCTATGTAATCTGAACCCCGTTTATAGGCACAGTAGGGCTTGTATACGACGGAAGGGTGTGCTATGTTCTCAAACTTCCCTAGTATGTCCACTATGAATAAATGTAATGCTAACCTTAGCCATGACTACTAGGTGTATTGCACTAACCATAATATACATTGACATGTAGCTAGGAATAACCCAGGAATATCTCTTGATGTTCTACTAGCAACCCTAATGATATAGCTAGGAGTCTCTATCTGTTTATGCTGATGGTTATATACTTATCTTATCTATTATCTTGTGACTTACCCCTGCATTGAGTAGCGAGGACATGGTTATGCCTATTCGTTACACTCTAGGTCAACACACTACCTTTACACAAGCCATATAGACCTTCCTTTGGGAAAATATAAATGACAACCCGTAATACTCCGGGTAAAATGCTACAATGGTATTTAATCTGTGCGCTTGCGGATACATTTCTATATTCTAAATGGTGGCATGATTTAATACCACACCCCTTGGTGTTATGCTGGGGATGACAACTTGGCATTCTAGTGGCGGTGCGCTATTCTAGCATTCTTGGCGCCGTTATTAGAGATAACATTAAGAGGTGTCAACAGTGGTTATTTTGGGACACAAAGTTATTCTTGGAAAACTTTCTGATTATGGAGTTGGTGAAGGGTTTTCTCTAGAACATTAGCCTTTGTGCACCTATATCAAGATTACAACGAGATCTATAACATTTATGATAAACATATGCATCTACAACCACCCTTTCAATGATTTTATGAACAGGTACAAAGAGGGGGTTGAAGATCTTGTGTGTGATAATGTTATAGAGACTAATTGATCTAGGAGATTTCTTATATGAGCATAGATTTGATAAAGTGTTAATGAGATAATTTCCATGCTCATCGATGTGATCTCCCTTTTCAAACTCCAAGGGTGTTTCTTCATGGATGTCTATAGGCAATAAATTTGTCTCTATTATTTTCTGCCTATGATATTTATTGGATGTTTTATTTTTTAGGATTTCCCATGAATTGATGTCTCTAAGGTTGGTCTCATCTAAAGCCTCCTCTAAACTTGGATGAGTTATATTTATTAAAGAAATTGATTTAAGCTCATTATTTGAATTTAGACCAAGTTTAGATGCTAGTACTAACGCTTCGTCCCCTTCCATCCATTCTTTTACAATAGCATATGTATTTCTAGTATGTTCTACGCATTCCTGCCATTGTTGTTGCTCTTCTTGGGCATTTCTATAATCTTCATGACTCCTATTCTTAGGATGTCTTGATAGATTTCTAGGGTCATTATGAAGTTTAGTAGAAAGAGCATAAAAAGATTTATTGGGGTCAAGGATGGGTTTAGAGATGGGTTTAGAGACATTTAATGTGAGCATAGAAGGGGAGAAGATAGAATTTATTCCTAATTGGCTTAGCTCTCCTTCTATAGCATTACTCGACATGCCATCCTTAAACTCTTCCCAATGTCTTTCAGGAGAGAAAGGAAGTTGACGACACTTTTCCCAAGATACTCTTCTGAGAAGATTTGATGTGCATTGATTTATGAGCATCTTAGCTAACTGGAAGTCTAAATCATCAAAGTGGAATTTTAAAGGTTTAGGATTGATAGCTAAATTTTGAGAATGGAGTGATTGTGTTTTGGCTACCAAGACTTTCGTGTTTAGTTCAGGTGATAAGCCCTTCTTTTCCTCAGGGAGCTCAGAATCGTTACCTTCTCCCGAGCAGGGTTTATCCCGAATCATATTAATTAGACATGGGCGCAGCTCATAGCCAGATGTTATGATAGGTTCTATAGATTTTGGTGGACCGAAGCTTTCACGCATGCCTTAAAGACAGATAGGAATAGAATTAAAAGCATCCATAAGGATGAACACAAAAATAATGAAGAGAATGGGATAAAATAAGAAAAGATAAAAGTATAATACAAGATTAAGCTACACTAAGTCAAAATCAGCAAATCGTTCCCCGGCAATGGCGCCAAAAATGCTTGTTGGTATAAATTAACTAGTCGAGGGTCAAAACCACGGCCCTCTAAGGACCGGGATAAAATGACCTTCAAAAAACAAAAATACCATGCCAGATCAAGATGCTCACGGCCCAGCCCACGGCGTGAAGCCAAAAGCATTCCTGGCCCAACAACAACAATCAACTAAGGCCCGTGGGGTAATGCCATCACCAGGGGATCGACCCTCCGGGCGAACTCCGATTCGCCCGACCCCTACCCATCGCGGGGGGTCGGAGTCCGACCCTGTCCCAGCAGACAGAGCCAGGACGCGCCGTGCAGATTCCCACCAAGTCAGACAACGGCGCCGCACAGCTCCGTAGTGGTCACGGGGATGCACCGTATCCTCTTCGGCAGTAGGAGACGGGGCCGCCAAGTAACCCCAGGATATTTTGTTGCTCCCACGCCTCCAATCTGACAGGTGCAGTGCTGATCCCTGTACTGCCCTAGTACGTATGGGAGCCCCGTGTGTGCATCCCCGTTGGGAGCGCCGGGTCCCGTACCACCCCATGACAGTTCGACCCGACCGGTATGGATAAAGGAGTGCCGCTCGCACCGACACCGTGGCCAATGTACCGGACGAGGACCAAGCCGAGCCACATTCTGCAAGGCAAACCAGGCGCGTCGGGAATCAACCCTGCACGCCTGGCGACTCCACGGCCAGCTCCCTATAGGCCAACACTTGACCCGAAGTACCCACAGTCAACCAAGCTGCACAACCCCGTTCAGGTATAGCCCTGCCTACCTGAAAGGGCTACAAGGTCAGGAGGAGGGACGATGACGTCTGCTACAGTGCCCGCGGCACTTCCAGGAATGTCCAAACCCTTGTAGGCCACGCCTCACGTTCATTACACGCGCATGCCCTTTCCTGTGAGCCTCCCCTTGAACTACAAAAGGGAGGACTTGGGCCCCTGAGCACGTGTGTCCACCACCCGATTCACACTACACATACGATACAAACCACCACGAGCCTAGATTCACTCCGAGACTTGGGAGCCTCTCCCTCTCTCAACCCCTCTTGTATTGCCCCATACAAGCTCCCGAGTAACACGACTCCGCTCTCACTGGACATAGGGTAATTTGCCCGAACCAGTATACATCTACGTGTCCACTTGGGAAACCATCTCGAGGATAAGTGTGCTCTCTTTTGATTACTCGTTGGTGTCCATTCTCAACACCGACAGTTGGCGCGCCAGGTAGGGGGGCAAGCGCACTTCTACGATTCCACCAACCTCGAGATGGCCTTGCATCGCCTCAACCTCGTTCCCGACGCCGAATCCGTTTCGGGGAGCTGGATTTTGTCGTTAGGGAGGACGGTGTGACTTGGCTGGCTCCCGAGCCGCCAGTTGCTCTCCCTAACACCAACGGCGTCAACCCTGCGCGGATGCAGGAACCACGGGCTAACGGCACGAGCCGTAGGCCGACCTCCGACGCAATCGACGACCTCACGGTCGCTATGGGCAGCGTGAGTCTCCGGCCGACGACGCCGCCAGTTGACCACGGGCCCGAGCGGCCGCGAGCACCAGCCCCAACGATGGCACCAGACGCACATCGGGGGCCCCCAACATCACAGCGGCTTCATCAGGCTTCGAACGTATGGGAGCTCACAGAGCTAGATCGACAGCTCTTGCCCTATCTAGGGCCCTACCCCAGCTTCGAGGAGGTTTTCCTGCTCTCGTACTGGTGCGAGGCCATCATGGAGTACCTCACAGGGGGAGATCCAATCCCTCGGACGGTCCTTATTCAGCAGGCATCCGAGTCGGCTCCGTTTGGGTACCATAACGCCATAACCACCATGGCGCACCTCATCCTGAGGGGGGTCACGCCTACCCCTGAGGACGTCGAGCTCGTTGCGGCAGCCGGGCCACTCGTCGAGCCCGTCTTTATGCCGGACTTCGACAAGTATCCTGACTCAGGCGACGATGATTTGGCGGCAAACGGACCCTACGCCGGGCCTATGTTCATGCCGAACTCCGACGGCTATCCCGACTCGGGCGACGACGACGGCTCCGGCTTCGACCCGTTTTGGGAGTGTTTCATGGCGGAAACTCCTGAGGGCCGGGTCGACGATGTTGCCCCTGAGGAGGAAGGCATGCTCAACCCAGCTCTCGAGCGGACGCCGTCACCACGATGATCGCACACTCCACCGACCTCGCATTCCCACAGCTCCGATGAGCAGCGGCAGCCGATACGCAACGCCGACCTCGACGGCGATTGACGCAAGGCTGACCGCGACCATGAGCACCTTCGGGGAGACGGCTCCCCACTTCACCGCCGAGCCGGGCGGGCACGAGGCATGGCCCGCGACGTCCAGCGGCGGTTCATCGAGGATGACGATGGTCCTCCCCTCTTCACGCGCGCGAGCCAGAACGTCGCAGCGGCGGCAGCTCTGCTCCAGCAGCTACCATCCCCGATGACACCCACTGAGTGGAGAACTCAGCGGGAGATTCGGCAGTTGCCGGATCGTGCGGCCATGCTGCAGGCAGAAAGCTCACGATCGCGGCGTCGAGAAGCATCCCCGAGCCACCGCGCGATGGACGGTCGCCGAGACCAGGAGCCATCTGTGCACCAACCAGCTCGGGCGCCTTCGGAGAGCCTGCCGCCAGTGCAGGAACGCGTCGGACCTGTCTGGGACGCTCGAGTCATTCTCAATGCCCGAGCACGGGAGTACAGCCCACGCCGAGGGGGGCGCTTCGACCCTGAGGAGGACAGGGGACGGAGCCCGCCTCCCCCAGGGCCTCCAGCGTTCGGGCGGCACATTCTTCGCTCACCTTTCCCGCGGCGCTTCCGTGCGCCGACCACCATCACCAAGTACTACAGGGAGATGAACCCCGGGACGTGGCTGGAAGACTACCGCCTTGCATGCGAGGCGGGGGGAGCCGACCAAGAGTACTTCATCATACGGAACCTCCCTCTGTATCTAGCTGACTCTGCGTGGACTTGGCTAGAACACCTCCCTGAGGGGTGCATAAACAGCTGGGCGGACCTCGTCGACATCTTCATCGGCATCTTCCGGGGCACGTTTTCACGCCCTGGGAACCTGTGGGATTTGCGCAGCTGCCGGCAGAAGCCGGACGAGTCCCTATGCGACTACATCAAGCGCTTCTCCAAGCAGTGCACAAGCCTCTCTCATGTCATTGACACCGACGTGATTGGGGCCTTTATCTCTGGCACATCATGCAAGACCTTGGTGCACGAGCTGGGGCGTCGCCCTCCTCGTACCACCAAGGAGCTCCTCGACGTGGCAACCAGCTTCGCGTCAGGAGAGGACGCGGTGGGTGCAATCTTCAACTCCCGCGGCAAGGCAACGCGAGAGGAGGAGGGCGATGATGACCCCTCCGACTGCAAGGGCTAGAAGAGGAAGAAGGGCCGTAAGGGGTGTTGGCAAAACGAGAGCGAGCTCGTCGCTGCAGTCGACACCAAGGGAAAGAAGAAGGCGCCGGCAAAGCCGCCGACCGATTACTTCAAGAAGAAGCTGGACCAGCCGTGCCCTCATCATGAGGGTGTGGTAAAACACACTCTCCGTGAGTGTCGCCTCATCCCCAAGTTCTTTGGGGCAGAGAAGGGCAAGCCGGAGGCGAAGAGGAAAGCTGGCTCGCCCCCCAAAATGATGACCAGGGAGAGGAGGAGTCGGGATTCCCCCACGTCACCGACTTTCTCATGATCTTCGGAGGACCGGACTACTATGCCACGAGGTGACAGCGCAAGCTCGAGCAGTGCATGGTCTGCCAAGTCGAGGCAATCATGCCCGCGCCGTCCAAGTGGGCGAAACATCCCATCACCTTCGACTAGTCTGATCATCCGGAGTACGTACCTAACCCAGGGCGGTACCCCCTCGTCGTTGACCCCATCATTGGCACCAAGCGTCTCACCAAGGTGCTGATGGACGGGGGGGCGGCCTCAATATCATCTACCAGACCACCATCGACGCCATAGGGGTCAATCGCGCCAAGATCCGCCCTGGAGGGGCACCGTTTCATGGAGTTGTGCCCGGGCAACGCGCCGTGCCGGTCGGGCAGATCGACCTGCCCGTCACGTTTGGGACTCACACTAACTTTCGCACTGAGGTGTTGACATTTCAGGTGGTGAACTTCCCTGGCTCTTACCATGCAGTGTTGGGTCGGCCTTGTTACGCCAAGTTCATGGCCGTCCCAAACTACACCTACCTCAAGCTCAAGATGCCGGGCCCCCACGGGATCATCACCGTGCACTCGTCGGTGCAGCACGCGTACCTGTGCGACATCGAGCAGTGCGACATTGCTGAGTCGGCGCTGAACTCCCACGAGCTGTACATCATCAACACCCTCGCCGGTGACGACCAGGACATGCCGGACGTCCCAAAGGCCACCGCGTCCTTCACGCCCGATAGGGACACCAAGCTCGTGCCCCTCGACCCCAGCAGCTCCGACAGCATGACGGTGCGGATCGGCACTGGGCTCGACCCCAAATAGGAAGACGCGCTCGTCGACTTCCTCCGCACGAACTGCAACATCTTCGCGTCGAGGCCTTCGGACATGCCCGACATTCCGAGGGATGTCGCCGAGCACGCCTTATGGATCAAGCCCGACTCCAAGCCGGTGAAACAAGGCCTGCGCCGCTTCGATGAGGTAAAGCGTAGAGTAATTGGTGAGGAGATAAAAAAGTTGTTAGCGACTGGGTTCATTAAGGAAGTGTATCATCCAGAGTGGTTAGCTAATCCTGTCATTGTCCAAAAGAAAGGCAGGAAATGGAGAATGTGTGTTGACTATACCGGTCTCAATAAAGCGTGTCCTAAGGATCCGTTTCCTTTGCCGCGCATAGATCAAGTTGTCGACTCCACCTCTGGGTGCGAGACCCTATGCTTCCTTGATGCCTATTCTGGTTATCACCAGATCAAGATGCGTGAATCCGATCAACACGCAACTTTGTTCATCACCCCGTTCGGTTCGTACTGCTACGTAACCATGCCATTTGGGCTTAAGAACACGGGCGCAACCTTCCAGCGTTGCATGGTGAAGGTCTTCGGTGAGCTCATCGGAGAGACTATCGAAGTTTACGTGGACGACATCGTTGTCAAGTCCAAACAGACCGGCAATCTCGTAGCCGATCTGGAGCTAGCCTTCGCTCATCTCGACGAAAGGGACATCAAACTCAACCCTGAGAAATGCGTCTTCGGGGTACCTAGAGGGATGTTGCTGGTGTTCATCGTTTCGCAACGAGGCATCGAAGCCAACTTCGACAAAATCAAGGCTATCACCGAAATGAAGCCTATTCGGGACCTCAAGGGGTTACAGCATATCACGGGGTGCCTCGCCGCACTCAGTCGGTTTATATCACGCCTAGGTGAGCGGGGCCTACCCCTGTACTGACTCCTCAAGAAAGCTGACCAGTTCACGTGGACTGATGAAGCTCAAGAGGCGTTAGATAAGCTCAAGGAACTGTTAACCAGTCCCCCGATCCTTACTCCGCCCGCGAAGGAGGAACCTTTGCTTCTCTACATTGCTGTGACCACCCAGGTGGTAAGCACCGTGTTCGTCGTGGAGCGAAGCGAAGAGGGACGCACTCTGAAAGTGCAGTGCCTAGTCTATTTCATTAGCGAAGTCTTGTCCGACACAAAGACACGCTATCTACAGATCCAAAAGTTGGCATACGCCCTCCTCATCACAAAGAGGAAGCTAAAGCACTACTTCGAGGCGCACCCCGTCACCGTGGTGTCGACTTTTCCTCTAGGAGAGGTCATTCAGAACCCTGAAGCCATGGGTCGGATAGCCAAGTGGGCGCTCGAGCTAATGGGCTATGAGATTACCTACGCGGCTCGCATAGCGATCAAGTCACAGGTTCTGGCCGATTTTGTTGCGGAATGGACCGAAGTCCAGTTACCCCTAGCTCCCATCCAGCACGAATGCTGGAAGCTCTTCTTTGACGGCTCGCTGATGAAAGGCGGTGCCAGAGCCGGCCTGGTATTTATCTCTCCACTTGGGGTCAGGATGAAGTATGCCTTACGACTTCACTTCAAAGCCTCTAACAACGTTGCGGAATATGAGGCCCTGGTAAACGGCTTGCGCATAGCCAAGGAACTCGGCATAAAACGCCTCGAGGTCCGAGGTGACTCGCAGCATGTCGTTGATCAGGTCATGAAGGAGTCGAGCTGCCACGATCCCAAAATGGCAGCCTACTGCCAAGAGGTACGTAAACTCGAAGAGTGCTTCGACGGCTTGGAGCTAAGCCACGTCCTTCGACGGGACAATGAGGAGGCAGACGCTCTGGCCAAAATGTCCTCTAACCGAGATCACGTTCCTAGCGGAATATTCGCCAGAGATCTTGCCTAGCCCTCGGTGAAAGTTGGAGGGAAAGGAGCCGACTTCGCCTCCGACCCCAAGGTGGCTCGATCGACCCCGCAGGCAGACCCTGCCTCTTCCGACCCCGGAGAGGTTCGCCCGACCCCTGGGGACGACCACTCTTCTGAATCTACCGTTTTCATAGTCACGAGAATGGAGGAGGGGTCGACCTCTTCAGACCCCGGATCTGAGGATGACTGGAGGACACCATATCTCGACTGTCTCATTCGAGAAGTCTTGCCCACGGGAGGGATGGAAGCTCGGCGGCTAGCTCGCCGGGCCAAGTCATTCGTCATCATCGACGGTGAGCTATATAAAAAGGGGCACTCGGGCATCCTTCATCGATACATTCCCGTTGCTCACGGGCGTGCCCTACTGGAGGATATCCACGCAGGCCTCTATGGACATCACGCCGCGCCACGAACGATCGTGGCCAAGGCTTATCGTCAATGTTTCTACTGGCCCACAGCGGTGGCGGACGCAACGAAAATCGTCCGGTCCTGCAAGGGATGCCAGTATTATGCCAAACGGACGCATTTGCCGGCACAAGCCCTGCAAACGATCCCCCTCACATGGCCGTTCGCGGTCTGGGGCCTAGATCTGGTAGGGCCCCTCCTCAAGGCGCCTGGGGGCTTCACTCACGTTCTGGTCACAATTGATAAGTTCACAAAGTGGATCGAGGCTCGACCCCTCGCCACCATCAAATCTGACCAGAGTGTGTTATTTTTCACCGACATCATCTATCGCTTCGACGTACCCAACTCGATCATCACGGACAACGGCACACAGTTCACTAGGAAAGTTCCTGGTGTTTTGTGATGAGTTTAACATCCGTGTCGATTGGGCATCTATCGCGCATCCTCGCACTAACGGACAGGTGGAACGAGCCAAAGGCATGATCCTCCAGGGCTTGAAGTCTCGGATCTTCAATCGTCTCAATCAGTATGGCCGACGATGGCTCACTGAACTCCCAGCGGTGCTGTGGAGCTTGAGAATGACTCCGAGTAGAGCAACGGGGCATACCCCTTTTTACATGGTCTATGGAGCAGAGGCCGTCCTGCCTACCGACCTAGAATACGGGGCCCCACGGGTTAGGGCTTACACGGAGCCAGTGAATCAGACCTACCTGGAAGATGCCATGGATCAACTCGACGAGGCCCGCGACGTCGCGTTGCTTCACTCTGCTAAATACCTGCAGTCCTTACGTTGGCACCACGCCCGGTGAGTGCGGGGTCGAGCGTTTAACATCGGAGACCTTGTCTTACGTGTACGACAGGACACCAAGGGGCGTCACAAGCTAACGCCACCATGGGAGGGTCCCTTCACCATTGCCGAGGTTCTTCGGCCAGGAGCGTATAAACTGAAGGATGACAAGGGGCAGCTCATCAAAAACGCCTGGAACATCGAGCAGTTATGTCGTTTCTATCCTTAAGAGCTTATTTTTTCCTCTTCTTTTTCGATTCTAATTATGTACTTCGCTATGTACCTGTACCTTTTCTTGTCATCAACGAGTAAAGCATGTTTAATATGGGAATTTTTGCTATGAAATAATGCCTCGACCCCTGGGGTTGGAGCTTGTCCCTTTGTTATTAAACACTAAAAAGGCAATCTGTCCGGCTTTGGATCACGCCTCGGCCCTCTTGCTTAAAGGATCGTGTGAAGGGAAAGAAGTGGTCCTAGCACCCAAAAACGTCTTGGCTGCCTTGTCAAACGCCCCGGTGGCTAATGACATAGTCAGGTGAGGGTCGGCTAGCCGTGTCTAACCTCAACATGACTTCTAAGTAAAGAGCGTTGCTGCGTAGGAATTAGCCGGTTTACTACATCCCTCGGTTAGGAAAAAAGACCTCGAAGGTCAGGAATCGCTGATTTTGGGCGCCTAAGTGAAATAATTTTCCACCGGGCGTGGCATTCCCACCGGCCGGGTGTCCAAACGCGAAAGTGATCTGTCCTTTCTAGAAATATTTTTCATCTAAAAAGGGAATAATTTGAAATTAAAACAAAGACAAGTAAATTACGGTTATTACACATAACTGATAATAAAGTCTTTGGACATTAAAAAGCCCACAACCAAAAGCAAGCAAATATTTTCACTCCCGCTGAGGGAGCACCAGGTTCACCAGGCGGTCGGCAAGAGCATTAGCGCTGTTCGCCACCAGCGCACGAAATGCCTCGACGCCGGCTTCGGAGGTCTCCCCGAAGTACCCCTCGCTGACGCCGTCAAAGTTGAAGCTCTCCCCGTAGTGGGAGCGGGTGATGGCGAACGACTCCCGAATCCCGGTCTGAAGAGCATCACGCTCCAAATGACCGACTCGCTAGGGCAGCAGGGATAACCGCGCGGTGAGGGAGCCGTCGGGGGCGGGGTCGACAACAAGGCCGTCGAGGACGCGCTCAGTGGCGGCACGCAGACCGGCGTTCTGCTGCTGCAGCTGTAGAGTGGACGTATGAAGCGTAGCCACCTCCTCGGACACCAGCTGGGCCGCGTTCTCAGCATCCGTCTTCCCGCGCCGCTCGTGCTCTAGCTCACTTTTGAGAGCGGCGACCTCATCCCGAAGCTTGTTCCATTTACCGCGGATGTGGGGCTCGGACGCGCGGCTGTCGTCGCGCTCACGGCGGAGGTGCTCTGTCTCAAAACGCTCCTGCTCCAGGTCCTGCTCCGTCCGCCGGAGCCGATCGCGCAGCTGCTCCGCCTCCCCGAGCAACTCTCGGACATGGTCGTTGCGCTGCTCAAGCTCCTCTTGGACGCGCCTCGCCTTCGCATCATCCACTTCATGCCGGCGCAGGAGGTCCATGTACTTCCCCTCCACATCCTCGATGTCGTGGCTGGCGTCCCTCAGACGGGCGCGGAGATCCTAGATCGTCTCCATCGCCTCCTCCCACCGGGGATGCTGCTCGTACAGGAGACGAGACTTCACCTGGCCCCTATGCAGCGCCGTCTGTCCACATGGCAACATGTGGGTGAGTCACTGATCTTGTCATTCGTAAAGACAGGAAAGAGCGCGAGCTGGGAATACCTGGTAGAGCGATGCTGTTTGCCCCATCCGCGACATCAGGGCAGTAGCATTTTGGTTCATGGCTGCCATCGCCGCCTCGAAGGAGGAAAGAACCTCCCACTCAGCGTGATCATCAACCACCAGAGGCTCCAATGATGGATCGCGCGGGTCGGGAAACTCGAAGCCGGGACCCTCCCCAGAAATGGTGAGGAGCCCCAACGCTGCTCATCATCGTCCCGACGGCGCCGCCTGCGCCTGAAGGTGGAGGCGCGTTGCCCGCGGGTGGCGGAGGAACGGGAGGCGCGAGAGCATCAGGGCCATGCACCCTGTCCTCCCCGAAGTCGGGAGCGTGGGCCTCCCCTGACGCCGCTTGAGCCACGACGCCCGGGGCTCGAGCCCTCGGGACCCCTCATCCCGCGAGCCCCGTCCGAATCCGGACTCCTCGGCCCCCGACGCCGGGCGCCTGTTGTCCCAAATGACCCCTCTTGGGAAGGGGCCACATCGAGCAGGGGAGCGAGACCTCCACCCGAAGATGGGGTCCCAGTCGTGGCACTGCCCGCCTCCTGCTGCTTCCTCAGCGCCTTCAGGGGCGCGAGCGTGAGGCGGCCAGGGGTCCGGATCCGACTGCGGCAAAGCAGGTGGGGTCGAGGTCAGAAAAGCAAAAGCTAATGCGAACCGAGTGATAACTAAAAGCATACCTCCGGGTACGGAGCATGGTATCTTTGAGGCCGGCTCCACCGACGATGATTATGCAGTATCCGGACAGGGGCGTTTCCCCTTGCCCCGGACGTCTTGCTGGGGCACCAGCCCCGAGCCCGCCTCGCTCGAAGCGCGGTCTGCTGCCACACCCTCGACGCCCTCGGTGGCCGACGGAGCCACAGGGAGAGGGTCAGACCGAGCCGGCCCAACATCCCCTGTGGTAAGGGGGTCGACGCCAGTAGGGTCGAAACGAGCCGACTCCTGCCCGCCCGCGGTCGCCGCTTGGCTCAGTGGCTCCAGGGTCGCACCCTGGGACCCAATCACGAGTACGGCCCCATGGTGTGGGCCATCTCATCCAAACTCTGAGAGTCGCGCCCGGCGCGCTCCCCCTCGTCCGTCCCACCCCCCTCGACGAGGATGGGATTCCTTGAGTAGCCCGCCACGCTGCTTTCGCCTCCCAGGGAGGGGCGACGAAGCCCTGACCGGACCTGTCAAAACAGACACTGAGCTCTTCCTCGTCTGAGTCAGTGAGGGGAGTCAGGCCACGTTCCTCGCGGAGACGGTTCTCCGCCCGCTTTGCCTTTTTTCTCTCCTTCTCGGCGTAGCGAGCCTCGGAGGCGGCCACGTTCGCCGCCCGCTGAGCCGCCGTGCGGGGGAGAGGCACCGGATCTTTCTTCAAAGGTAGAGTCGGGGGCTGGTGCGGTGGAAACACATCAGAAACGGCTCTGGGAGGAAAGAAAAAAACTAAAAACGGAACAATCAAATACTCACGAAAATCACGGCGTCGGCGTCCGGCCTCATCGGGGGCTGGCCCGGCACGGGCGATTCCAGGGGCACCGGCGTGCCAGTGGCATTCTTCGGCGCCACCAGTAGACTTCGGAGGCGACGGGTGCTGGCGGCGGCCGAAAACGGCCCTCCCCCGAGCACTGTGCCTGTGGGGTTGAAGCCGACCACCATCCCCCATAGCGGGAGGCGGCGCGACATCAGCGGTGCCACCCCCCGCCGGAGCCCGGCATCCACAATGCCGGCCCCGATCAGGCCGTGGTGCTGCAAAATCCTGATGGCTTCCAGGTGGTGCTCGAGCTTCTCAATCTCGTTCGCGTTCACCCCGACGCGCCATTTATGCGGGCGGTCAGGGAACGAGATGTCGGAGAAATCGGGGAGCGGCGATGCCTCCGAGTTCTTGAGGTAGAACCACCCGGAGTGCCACCCACGGTTCGACGTGGACGTTTTCACATCCACGTAGAACTTTGCGCGCTCCCCACGGGGAGCGATGCCGGCGCACCCTGCGGGGAGATCAAACTCCAGCACATCGTCCCTCCCCTTCGCCCACCGCTTCGCCAGCTGCGTGGAGAAGTACTTCCACAGCCCGTAGTGCGGCGGGATCCCCAGGTATCCCTCACACAGGGCGACGAACACCGCCATGTGCAGAATCCCATTGGGATTCAGGTGGTGAAGCTCGACGCCGTAGTGGTGCAGAATCCCGTGCACGAAGTCATGAACAGGGACACCGAGGCCCCGCTCACGAAAAGCCACGAAGGAGACAATGTATCCCATCGGCAGCCGAGGAGAGTCGTCCTCAAGTGGAAGAATCCACTCCCCCGCCTCCGTCAGGGGTGGCAGAACGCCCTCCGCCACGAGGCGCTCCATCTCCGGCGCCGTCAGAGTGCTGCGCGGCCACAAGAGCACGCTTCACCTCACCATCGAGGTGAGAAGTGGAACGCGGGAAGGTGAGAACGCAGGCGGCGGCGACGGTGGCGGCGGAGGAAGCAAGCAAGGCAGAGAGAAGGCTCGGGGGCTTTTCTGGCTGTGGAACGAAGATGCACAGTGCGGCTAAGGAAAACCCTCTTCCTCTCCCTCAACGCCTTAAAAGGGGAATAAAATCATACGTTGCGCTGCTCTCGGGGACGTGGACGACGTGCCCCGGGCCCATGCGAGGGCGGATAGGCACGAGCACGCCCTCTGAGCGCATTAACTCTGCTCAGGGGCGTGCAGCCGTCAGCCCACGCGTGCTGACGTTTCCGTCCCATCCCATCGAGACCACTGTGGCGCCCGTGGAGCGACCCCTCGGGCAGCCTCGAGTCCCACGTTGACCACAGAGGGGGCGGGGCGGCGCGCCTATGAGGCAGGCCTACGTAAAGGAAGTAATCATGAAGCCGGGGTCGACTGGATCCGATGTGACACCCTTGTTTGCTTCCAGACCCTCGGTGAAGAAAACCCTAACCAAATACGGCGCTACTGTTCGTCGGAGAACAAGAAAACCCCAACGAAAGGAGGCACGTTTGATCAATCGCTCCGGCAACTCGAAGGCTACCCAGATCAAAGATAACAAGCATGAACTTTGACAGAAGAACAAGAGTGAGCATTCCTTTGCAAGATCACTGGTTACAAAATAAAACGCCTCGTAGGTGAGCCAAAACACAAAAGCCGTCTCGGCGGCGCTATACAAAAGCCCACGGCATGGCTACCCTAAGCCTATGACAGCCGCCGGCGCCAACATGGAGAGGATCATGAAGGCGCAGGCGCCTACCGGTCTGGCACGTCCGGGTATGTGTCCTCTAAGAAGACAATGGAGATCAACCCGGAGAACGCCAGACTGGTGGAACGTCGCGGTGGAGCCACACCGACCGGGAGGACCCCACGGCGCCTCAGGGCACGTCGTGGATCACCTCCTCCGCTGTCACCACCTCTGCGATAGCATCGGCGGCGCCCTCGTACTGGCGCACCAGGTGCTCCAGGTCCCCGAGGCGCTCGCCCTTGGGGAGCTCGATGTAGCCCCCGAGGTCGACGCGGGAGCAGCGCCGGCGCGCTATCGCCAGCGCGGAGCCGCCTCGCGGCGACGCCGTGGGACATCACATCGCGGACGCGGCCGAGCACGCTCGGCTGCTCCCGCCAGGTTGGCGCCGAGGGCCCTGGCGTTAGCCCACGATGGCCTCGGCCGCCGGCGCACGACCTGGAGCTCGGCCGTCGCCTCCGCCGCCACGCTGGTCCGACTCCTCCAGGTTGGCGCACGCGTCCTCCGCCTCCTCCTCCGCGCTGGGTGAGCGCGACGATGGCCGCGGAGACGAGCGAAGCTCGTCCGCAGACTCCGGTCTTGCACCGCCCGCACCCCCCCGGCCCCCTGCAGCATCGCCGGCCGCGGGAGGCGGCGGGAGCCGCACGCTGGAAATCACCCCGCAAGGACGAGCATTCGGCAAAAGATGAGAAAAAACCTCCTCCGTCGCAAGGACTAAGATCAAAGAATAACCCTCTTCTCCACCACGGGCATCGCACTCACCCAGGAATGCGGCGGCGGCCGCGCGGGGGCTCCTCCGATGAGCCCCCTCCGCTGGGCGCTTCCCGCGATCCATTTCTCTCTCTCTTGCTTTCTCGGTGACGGCCGGCGACTGGAAGAAGAAGGCGAGAAGTACTAAATGGCTGGAGTGCGCAGTGAGGATGGAGGAGAGGATGACCGGTTCCATCCACCGCGCCACGCCTCCTTAAATAGATGGCCGACGCCCGTGTGGATCCGAAAACGCCTCTTGGCGTTCCACGTCGCCCATTATTGTGATCGTGGCGTCGTGCGCGTCGTGGAGGGAATCGAACCGTCGCGTCGAGTGCCCCGAGGCGGCATTAACCTGGGGCCACGAAGCCTCTAGATGTTCTCGTCTTGGGCGTCGAAAAGGGACGGGAGCAAAGACTATAATACCCTCACGATAAAACGGAGAGTCGTATTTGTGCAATACGGTACCAGCCTTCTATCACCAAATGCTGCCACGATTACACGATTATGGTTTCTGAGCGTCTGCACGAGTGTACCACTCGTACAGAAGGCTCGGGGGCTACACCCGGTGGGTGCGCTCGCGCGCACCCACCTAGAGGAGAAGAGCCACGACTATGCTTTCTGAGCCTCTGCACGAGTATACCACTCCTGCAGAAGGCTCGAGGGCTACACCCAGTGGGTGCGCTCGCGTGCACCCACCTGGAGGAAAAATATTCAGAAAGGCCCTCTGTGGTTCTCTTGGCAGAATAAGTCTAGCATGAAGAGGAACACCCAGTTCCACTCCATGCTCGGGGGCTACTGTCGAGGGTCAAAACCATGGCCCTCTAAGGACCGGGATAAAACGACCTTCAAAAAATAAAAATACCATGCCAGATCAAGATGCTCACGGCCCAGCCCACGGCGCGAAGCCAAAAGCATTCCTGGCCCAACAACAATAACCAGCTAAGGCCCGTGGGGTAATGCCATCACCAAGGGATCGACCCCCCGGGCGAACTCTGATTCGCCCGACCCCTACCCATCGCGGGGGGTCGGAGTCCGACCCTGTCCTAGCAGACAGAGCCAGGACGCGCCGTGCAGATTCCCACCAAGTCAGACAACGGTGCCGCACAGCTCCGTAGCGGTCACGGGGATGCACCGTATCCTCTTCAGCAGTAGGAGACGGGGCCGCCAAGTAACCCCAGGATATTTCGTTGCTCCCACGCCTCCAATCTGACAGGTGCGGTGCTGATCCCTGTACTGCCCTAGTACGTATGGGAGCCCCGTGTGTGCATCCCCGTTGGGAGCGCCGGGTCCCGTACCACCCCATGACAGTTCGACCCGACCGGTACGGATAAAGGAGTGCCGCTCGTACCGACACCGTGGCCAATGTACCGGACGACGACCAAGCTGAGCCACATTCTGCAATGCAAACCAGGCGCGTCAGGAATCAACCCTGCACGCCTGGCGACTCCACGGCCGGCTCCCTATAGGCCAACACTTGACCCGAAGTACCCACAGTCAACTAAGCTGCACAACCCCATTCAGGTATAGCCCTGCCTACCTGAAAGGGCTACAAGGCCAGGAGGAGGGACGATGACGTCTGCTACAGTGCCCACGGCACTTTTGGGAATGTCCAAACCCTTGTAGGCCACGCCTCCACGTTCATTACACGTGCATGCCCTTTCCTGTGAGCCTCCCCTTGAACTATAAAAGGGAGGACTTGGGCCCCTGAGCACGTGTGTCCACCACCCGATTCACACTACACATGCGATACAAACCACCACAAGCCTAGATTCACTCCAAGACTTGAGAGCCTCTCCCTCTCTCGACCCGTCTTGTACTGCCCCATACAAGCTCCCGAGTAACATAACTCCACTCTCACTGGACGTAGGGTAATTTGCCCGAACCAGTATACATCAACGTGTCCACTTGGGAAACCATCTCGAGGATAAGTGTGCGCTCTTTCGATTACTCGATGGTGTCCATTCTCGACACCAACCTAACTGCACTCCATTAAATAAGTTTTAAGTAGGATTATCTGCAAGCGCACAGATATCATACCATTGTTACATTTTACCCGGAGGTTTTAAATATCGTATCCAAAAGGAACAGTTATGATGATGACAAAGTATATAGACTTAACCCTACAATTAGGCTAGATAATATCAAGAAAGAGAAAATAGCTATTGAACTCTAGTTCTGACAACCGGTAAGCTTTGTATAATACCGTTCTAACTGGGCAAGTAACCCGAAGAGGAGAAGAAACAGAGTAATCTCCTATCAAGCACCTATAAGCCTATCAGTCCTATCAACGAGAAGTGGACTACAGAGGATTCAACGAAGCTATAAAGTCACCTTCGTGAGCTACCACTATCTGGCTAATCAGGGGACATCCACAAGCAAACCTAGCCTAGGCACCATGCCTACACTATGAAATACTACTTCAACCAAGAAATGACCAAGATCAAAGCACTCAATATGAGATGTGAACTTAAGAACAAATAAGAACAACTGCTTACTTGAATCGGAATGGCGAATACAAAAGTACCTCAGAACGCAGCTCCGGGCGAGGGAGCTGAATCTAGAAGAATACAGCCACGAAGAAGCACCGACAGGCCGAAACTCCTCCAGAATCTCTACTCCTCTACTCAATCTCTCTAATCTCTAAACAAGACTAGATCTAGAAGGACTAGTCTCTCCTAATTGCTACATCTAGATGAACTAGAACTAGATGAGCTTGAACTAGATCAACCAGAGGGACCCTAACCCTAATTATGTAGAGAATATGAAGCACCGGGGTGTAGAATGCCTCTTGGAGGGGTCTTGGGGCATCATTATATAGGCCGAGGTGGAGTAGAGGGCCAGGAACCACCACGTCATCGATCCGCGTCTTCATGTTGTGTGCACCGTCGGATCAAACCGACCTTAAATCGACGTAGGGATGCTTTGCTTGGCTTCCAAGGAAGTGTGGGAGGAAGACTCTAGAAGGCGGCGGCCAGATGTTGACCTAGGGCGCCGACCGGTGCCAGGGTGGGGCCGACCGACCCCACCTGGACTCTCCTGTGGGTCCCGCTGCTTCGGGTGTCTTCTAGATGTTTCCTGAGTCTGATGACGATGTTTGCCGACACGGATAAGTTTCGTGATAATTATGCACTCTAATCCCTCTTTTATGCTTTTCTAGAATAATCCCTGGAAAATACTAAATATGCAAAACTCGTGGAAATTATCAGTTAAAACCCTAGACTAGTGTGTATTCATGTATCCTTTCATGTCTAAAGTTCTAATAAAAGTTGACGTTATCCACCGTCAACAGTAGACATTGGATATTTTGTTGGACTAACCCCTACAGAAAACTTTCAACTTAATTGGGTGAGTTATGAGATGAATTCAAATCAGAGATAAAGTAGGGTGCATAACGAACTTTAATAACTTTATAGAAGAAGACACATCTCATTCATCATGAAAGAAAGAACTATGAGTATTAATGATTCATTCACTTTATCTCCTACTATAAGTTACTTTGCCTCAAGCCATGTCTGTATAAAACATGATCCATGCAAAAACAATATCAACACTATCTTTTTATTAGCATAGACAGAACAAAATAAAATACTAGACAAGCAACCTATGTTGAAAATTTGTATACTCCTTTGGGTATGTGTTGTCCACTAATCTAATGCAGGCATAATAATGACTGGAGTGAAAAGAGTCAAAAGATCAAAGAAGTAAAAGATGGTAAAAGAATGAGTGCAACAGAGGAGACAAGATGTCTATGAACAACTCAAGATACAAGAGAAAGGACCACCAGTCGTTTATCCTTCATCACTTAGTGCCATCACGCTCTAATAATGAAGGTAATATTCTAAGGTATGTGGTCACTGCTCTTCTCTTGATCTTGGTGTACACATAAATACAGGCACAAACATATTAGAGTTACAACTTAAATTGATTAACCTAATTAACTCAACATGCTTTGTTCTTTAAAATTGTTTGTGGCACCATTCTCTTAATCTCAGTCTTAACCAAACGAGTTAAAACATTATATTCAATCTTGGGAAGACGATAGTCATACTCATGTGGAAATTTATATATAGATAGGCAATCCCTCCATTGGTTAAGCGATTTCATTCTTTTCTGTCATATGAACTTAAATGCAATATTCAATGCTTAATCTTTTGATCTTACCCCTCATGTCATAAACAAACAAATCAGGTAACACCAACTTTGTCTTGTTCAATGTGCTTAAGGATGGAGAAAATAAATAAAGAGACAGATTTGGTTCTGTTGGTGTTTTTCCACCAGTAGAGCCTATGCACTTGATCTCTGCCTTGGTTTTATAAACAGGACAACACGTCGAGCAAAATTTATTAATTCTACAAGTGAAAGTCTTGTGAATATGCACACGGAGCAAGATGCTGCCAGCTACTATTAAAGCTCTACTTCAACCTTTTGGCCAAACCAAAGAACAAAGGTGACATCATCATCACTAGAGGTATGCAACTATCACGACCTCCATCTCTCAAGATGGAGAGATACATAAGAGTGGAAGAAGAAGTCTTGTCGGTAAACTTTAAATTTTATATCCTTACCATAAGGTAATATAGTAGTTATCTAATTAATTAGTATTCCTATCTACAGTAATAATTTTACTTTAATATATTCATCTTCATAAATATTAAAAAGAAATAAAAATCTTTATTGCTTCATTTATCTGCATCATAAAATATTGAAAGCCCCACGTGAATAAACTTATGGCAACCGTGTAGGAATATTTACTGTGGTGGCATAAAAAAAATAATAATAGCTCCTGTATTTACTTTCTTACATTATAAAAAACCTAAACCCATAAGAATAAATATTCTCTATAGTGGCATAAAAAAATACATATATATATATATACAACTATATATCATGCAGACATATTTAATTTCTACATAATGAAACTAGAAAATTCTAAAAAAGAGAATCTTGCTAAAACTTGTCAATTTGAAATCAACTCATAAGAATAATCAATTATTTATTGGCTGATCTAACCTCTTATTAAATTTGAACCTCGAGTTTTGATTTTCTTTTTAGAGTGTAATTATGCAGGAACAACATTATGACAAGGAGAGAGTCTATCAGTGGCACCCATCAGAACCACTGCTGGTTAGCTCACTCTGAAGATTATCGACACCAAGTATTGTAAATATCTAGCTTGGGAGAGGAGCATCCCCTAGTTTTAGATAACTATACCTAGGCGATTATTGAGTCTATTTTATATAGTCATAAAATACTAAAAATATATAGGCACATGAAGGTCCATGTCTTTAGAGTCATGTGAGTTCAACAAAAAAAGATGAATAACAAATTAAAACCAAATAAAATACTTATCTATATATTAAGGTGTGATCATAGAGTGTGTCTACAGTCAGTCTAGTTTACTGATTAAATAAAAACTGAAGAACATTAAAATTTTGTCTTGGAGATGATAAATAGTTGCTCTACAGTAATCCCTTTCAAGTGCCTAGTTTTCAGCCATGAATTCTCCTAAGTTTTAGACATGACTACTTTGATATAAGAATTTACTCTAAACCTAAAATTTATGGAGGCATATGCTTGAGCTGAGTCTAGATAATTAATTAATATGATACATGAATGTTTAAGCTGCTATTTATCTTATTCCTAGCATTACTAGATTATGGAGATTTATTTTGAAAACCCAAAATCTTACATGATGAGCTCTTGTATGATAAAGTTTGAATTTCTGCCAAAGCCATATATGATACATTTAGAGTTAGGAAAACCTTTGCACAATCATGCTACTTGCTTTGCATTGAGTTTAGTCAACCTTTGTTGTATACCTTATGGGGAGCCTTGTCATGCTTTTAAAATCAAGATCACTTACGTACTCCACCCACATATGCATTACTCCTACTCTAGGATGTAAGCGTAGTTATTTTCCATTTTCATCTAGATCCACCTTAAAAATGTTTTCTCTTCTACACTGGGAGTGAACACCCAAAAATATACCCTATAGGACAGCCCCCATTTTATTGCTCTAAGTTCTTATCGTTATCTCTCCAATTATTTATATTCAAAGGATGCATGTGGCTATGCAAAAGTATTAAAAAAGAGAGAAGAAGAAAAAGGGGAGTAAAAGATGGACAAGTGTCCTAACAATTAAAACAATGGGTACATAGATGTCCGCCTCCCAGATTAATAATAAAAAGAGAGAATAGAGATAGCCCATGTTTTCCCGCGAAAAGTTCTAAGGAGAGAGTTATTTTTAAAGAGCAAAAGTAGAATTAGGATTAGCCACTAAATACCGTATATACACCTATCCACCATATTCTATACACATGCACATCTTGATTTGATTGTATGCCTCGATTCTCTGTGGATCCATTGTTTGACTTTACAATTTATGAATTGCAAGTATGTTCATCCTTGTTATTGCCACTCCTACGAGCTCCATTATAAATGCTTAGTTGTAGGAAGACATGACATTATTAATGCCCCAGTGAGATCCATAAATACTATATATTAAGAGACTTGAAGGTGTCATACAATCATGCTCTGAGTTTTATTTCAAAGACTTACAAAACTCTAGAATATTAGTACTGTGAAGAATTTGAGACATAGTGCTTGACTTGATTGTTCTATCTTTCGATTGCTCAAGACTTATGCAAAAGCTTTAAGCTCTATAGTTAAAGGTAAAATGGGTAAGTTTGAAAGTTAGAGCAGTTTTATCTAAACCGAAGAAAAATTTATGTTTAAAAGCAAGTGTGCTAAAAGAAATAAAAGTATTGCAGCAACTCCTGATCCAAATATTTTAATACTTAGGCTTAAGTTGTTTGCCAAGGGACTGCCAAAAGGTAAGCTTGGGGGAGTTGTTGATGGTGGATAACGTCAACTTTTATTAGAACTTTAGACATGAAAGGATATATGAATACACACTAGTCTAGGGTTTTAACTGACAATTTTGACGAGTTTTGCATATTCAGTATTTTCTAGAGATTATTCTAGAAAAGCATAAAAGAGGGATTAGAGTGCATAATTATCACGAAACTTATCCGCGTCGGCAAACATCGTCATCAGGCTCAAGAAACATCTAGAAGACACCCGAAGCAGCGGGACCCACAGGGGAGTCCAGGTGGGGTCGGCCGGCCCCACCCTGGCGCCGGTCTGCGCCCTAGGTCAAGATCTGGCCGCCGCCTTCTGGAATCTTCCTCCCACACTTCCTTGGAAGCCAAGCAAAGCATCCATACGTCGATTTAAGGTCGGTTTGATCCGATGGTGCATACAACATGAAGACACGGATCGATGACGTGGCGGTTCCTTGCCCACTACTCCACCTCGGCCTATATAATGACGCCCCAAGGCCCCTCCAAGAGGCATTCTACACCCCGGTGCTTCATATTCTCTACATAATTTGGGTTAGGGTCCCTCTAGTTGATCTAGTTCTAGTTCAACTAGTTCTAGTTCATCTAGATGTAGCAATTAGGAGAGACTAGTTCTTCTAGATCTAGTCTTGTTTAGAGATTAGAAAGATAGAGTAGAGGAGTAGAGATTCTAGAGGAGTTCCGGCATGTCGGCGCTTCTTCGTGGCTGTATTCTTCTGGATTCAGCTCCCTCGCCTGGAGCTACGTTCTGAGGTACTTTTGTATTCGCCATTCCGATTCAAGTAAGCAGTTGTTCTTATTTGTTCTTGTTCATAGCTCATATTGAGTGCTTTGATCTTGGTCATTACTTGGTTGAAGTAGTATTTCGTAGTGTAGGCGTGGTGCCTAGGCTAGCTTTACTTGTGGATGTCCCCCTGATTAGCCGGATAGTGGTAGCTCGCGAAGGTGACTTTATAGCTTCGTTGAATCCTCTGTAGTCCACTTCCCGTTGATAGGACTGATAGGCTTATAGGTGCTTGGTAGGAGATTACTCTGTTTCTTCTCCTATTTCGGTTACTTGCCCAGTTAGAACAGTATTATACAAAGCTTACCGGTTGTCAGAACTAGAGTTCAATAGCTATTTCCTCTTTCTTGATATTATCTAGCCTAATTGTAGGGTTAAGTCTATAGACTTTGTCATCATCATGACTGTTCCCTGTGGATACGATATTTAAAACCTCCGGGTAAAATGTGACACTGGTATGATATCTGTGCGTGGATAATCTTACTTAAATCTTATTTAATGAAGTACAGTTAATTTATACCAACACATGTTCAATGAAAAGCCTAAGTTGATTTCTACTCCAACTCACTGCAATTTGAATTCAATTCTTGTCTAAACCCCTTGCAGTGATCTACATTGCCTTTTGTGGTGCCCCCGACGTCAGTCTTCATCTTTTCACGGGTTCCCGCTCGACCTAAGGTAGCTAGCCATCTCCTGCCACCCTTATCTAATTGCTTGCTTCCATTAGGGTTTCTTGTATCTCTAGATTACATATGCTTATATACTCTCTCTAATCCATCTATGCAGTGAGTCGAGTTGATTGGTTGAGGTTGCTTGACAGTTTGGCTATGAACTCGAGGGTGAGTACGGATTGAGGCCAAGCCTCACGAGTGATAGTTTGGCTTAGCGGCAGTTGGTTCTTGACAGTGGTAATATTTCTCAGTGACAGGGGGAGTTCTTGCTTGGTCAGTGATAGTTCACCATCTCTGATAGTGTCTCTTGCAGTGTTGCTTGACAATTGATCTCTCAGCGGTAGTGTTTCTCAATTTCTTGCCATCATGAGGTGCAAGAATGTTGGTGGCTCTTCGGGACGTGATGACAACGACAGACCTATGTCTTCCCCCTTGTTAGCTCAGTAGAAGGGAAGCGGAAAGTCACCGCGAAGAAGAAGTGTTCCTAGGAGGAACGTGAGGCAGCGGAGGCCCTTGCTATAGCAGAGGCAGCAGAGAGAGCAGAGAGAGGTGGTGGTCTCCACATTAGTGGCTGCCCTGTCAGACTTGAAGGCCGCATAGTTGCTACTGCCGAGACAGAGGAGGCCGAGGCAGAGACTGGTGAGCAACAGCCAGAGGAGGCAGAGCAGTCCATCAGGTGTTCCATTCATGCCCGTACTCAGCCGGCAATTGTGATGGCACCTGAGTGATACCATTGTGGTGGTCGTGCTCCACATTGGGTGCCCCGTTGTTGATATTTCTTATGCACAATTAAATATGAATGATTTTGCAAGCGCACAGAATATTATTGTAGCATTTTACCGAGAGTATTCTAGGTATCGTTATTTATATTTTACCATTAGGAAACAATGGTTAAAGATATTGATAGTTGATCATCATGTATCTACAAACTAATATAACAACTAGATTACAGTAGGGGTAAATAATAAATGATAGGATTACACGTAAATGACACCCACAGACAGGAGAATTCTATGATAAAAGAGTAGATAGCTAAATTGAGAGGACAATGGAAGAGTTCAAGGTTCTTAAATGCTTCTCTATTACTTTGGTTCTATATAACTAATTTATGCATAGATAAATCAATCACATAATAACACTTCAGAGCAATAGTACCTTTCTAACTCTCGAATAGATATGAAAGAAGTAGTTGGGGAAGGCTACCAAAAAGCTCTATGAACACCAACTCCGACATGGTGGAATACGAAGGCCTAACAGAGCTGCCATCTCTAGGGCTACCACAATTAACCGTAAGAATTGGGCGCAATCTCAGGTAACATATAGCCTAGACACCATGTCTACACTATCGATTACTACTCTAATCATGAGCTATAACTAGAGCACCCGATGCGGGCAGAAATCCCATGCCAAAGTATAACAACTATACCAACAAATGCAAGGCATGAAAGTAAAAAGAGAAGATAGAATATATTAAAGCTTAAGTCTTACCAAGAATAGATACAAAGGCATACCAAATCTTTGAAGACTTCTCCAGAACCAGAACGCAACTCTGCTCTCCCTAACTCTCAACTAGAACTAATCTATTATATTGGAAAGTCTAGCCCTAACTCTCTAGAGTTGAGAGATCATCGTTTTGAGGGACGTCTCTACAACTCTATAATGATCTGATGCCCCCAGGGGGTCAGGCCCTGTATTTATACGATGGCCGTTAGATCAAATTGACTTCACGTAGGGCTGAGGTACATCCTTAGAGGCGGTGGAGGAGGGTTCCAGAAGGGGGCGCCGCCCCTTGACCTAGGGTGCCGACCAGCATGACAGGTGGGGCTAGCTGGCCCACCTTACAGCCCCTGGTGCCCTCCTTCGCTCTGGTGTACTCTGGATCCTTCTAGAGTTCGGTGGAGTACTACCCGCTGCGGGATAAATCTGATATTCCATTTAATAATTAAATCCTTCTGTCGACGGGGGAACCTAGGGGTTTCTCAACAAAGACAACACGGAATAGCTCTGTGTGTTTAGAAAACCAGAAACAGGATAGAGTTTAGAACTCTATCCTGTAGTCTGATTAGGATATGAAGAACCCTGAGCAGCACCTGGACTATAAAAGGCTACTGAGGGTACCCCTTGTGACAGGCTATCGGTGATAAAACATCGACAGCTGGCGCGCCAGGTAGGGGCTTTTGATAAATTCTTTCTCGAGAGCTTGGCGGACCTCGACGACAACATGAGCTTCGCTAAAGGAATAACCTTCATCTTCGGCACATGGATCTGCGAAGTGGATCACGACGGACAGCTCCAAAGTCGTCTTCTCGACAAAAAAGATGAACTAGGAACCACAATCCTAGGAGAAGTCAAACTCACCGAGAAGATGAAAGAACTCGCCATCTCCAATTTTGAGACAGAACAAGAAGAAGGCTACGAAACCGACTCAGAAAAAGAGGGCAAATTTTTTCTAAAACTAACAGGTAACAACACAACTCTGTTTCCTTTCGGATTGAAGAATACGGCTGGGATCGTACAGGAATTCTACTCCAAGAAGGACAAAACAAAGATCTCGGACAATCATATCCAAGGAAGCACACTCGACCTGCAGATCACAAAGGACTACATAGCCACATGGCCAGACTCTCTCTACTACGATTCATACTATGAAGACCTCCCATACTAAGAAGGAAAAGAACTCAGTAGCTCAACTGACAGTACCTCTAGGGAAGAAAGAAAGCAACTCAAGAACAAGAGAACCTAGAGAACCATCTTCATGGCAGATTCTTCTTTACAACCACCAGCAATACCAGATGTGAGATCATCAGACGAGTCAGAGTAAAATATTACACCAGATGAGGACACTAACACAAATGAAAATGAAGAACAAAAACAAGCCAGGATCAAGAGAAATAAGCTAATGCATGGAAGAAGAACCCGGGTAGTCCAAAGGAACAAGCTTGGAACAAGGATAAAACAGAATTGATGGAATTCAACAAAAAGAAGAAGGAAGCAGAGATTCAAAAAAATTTAGACAAGCAAAGGATTCAAGCTCTCACTAAGGAGTTGGAAGAACTCAACAAAAAGGAGCAAGAAAGGGAGGTGATAAAAAACAAGGGAGCCAACATAGAGAAAGAAACCAGAGAACAACAACAACCCCCAGGAAGTCAGCATTCGAATGCCTAGGGGGAGAAGGAAGCAGTAACAACGAAGGAAGACCAAGAATCCAGAGAGTTCCCCAAAGGAGTCATCGCGCTCCCACAAGAACAGAAATAATAGAAATAGGAGAAGGACAAGGCGAATCAGAGTTCAAGGAAATCAAATTAGGAATAAGAAGAGCTCTGACCCCATACTTCAGAAGAAACGAAGAATACGACAGATTGTATTATTAGGATGAAGAACCCTACGTCAGGTTTTCATGTTTCGCAGGAAGGCTACAAGTCATCCAACTACCCCAAAAGTTCAAGCCATCAAATCATTCAAAGTATGATGGAAAAATAGAACCCAGACAGTGGCTCAGAGTATACTCCCAAGCAATAGAATTAGCAGGAGGGAATGATGGCACTATTCTTTCCAATGGCTTTGGCATCAATGCCGTTACAATGGTTTGACAAATTGAGACCAAGGTCAATCAGATATTGGGAAGATCTACAAAGGGTTTTTTGTGATCACTTGGCAGGGATAATAACACACCCAATCACCCCAGCGGAGTTTAAGGGTTTAAGACAGCAAAGAAGCGAAAGCCTTAGGGATTTCTACAGAAGATTTGGAGAAATAAGAGCATAGGTACACGACATCACCGATAGGGAAGTAATAGAAGCATTCAGAGATGGTATTCTCTCAAAATGTCAATTCAAGGACTTCTACAATAAAAATTCAAGAACAAATGAAGAATTCAAAAGAGCAGTTGAAAAGCTAATTTCTTTAGAAGAGAGAACGAGGAGCAGATTCCCCAATAGAGACAACTCAGAAAGAAGAACTAGGGTTGATCATAGGATGTATGACAAGAGACCAAGGCAAGAAAATATGGTTGCTACAGCAAATAGTAGAAGAAGATATTCAGAAAACAAGATCAGAGATTACAAAGAGAGGAAGATCAAGGAATTCAAAAATACTCCTTGCCACTTTCACCCAAAATCAAGCCATAAGCTAGTAGATTGTGTCATTTTCAAAAATCAATACAGCAGAAAAATCCAGGAATATCGTAGAAGGGAAGAAAAAGAAGAAAGCAACATAGCAAACGAGGAAAAGAAGCTAGAAGGAGATTATCAGAAAGCAAAAAGGCAAATAGTGGCAGTAATCTACTCTGGAGTCCCAAACACAAGATGTAAAAGACAAGAAAAACTTGCACACAGGACGATCATGGCAACAGAGCCCGCAACGCCGAGATACTTGAATTGGTCAGAGTACCCGATACACTTCTCAAGAGACGATCAGTGGACCAGCACAGCTAATGCAGGGCACTATCCTTTAGTGCTTGCTACAACTATAGCCGGAGTAGCAGTAACAAAGGTACTTATCGATGGAGGAGCATGGTTGAATATCATATTCACAGAGACATTGAAGAAAATGAGATTAGATTACAAAGGAATGATGACTTCAACAAGCACACCTTTTTACGGTATCATACCAGGAGAAGCATCAATGCCCGTTGGACAAATAACCTTGCCCATAACCTTCGAAACACCAAAAAAGTATAGAACAGAGTTCATTAAATTTGAAGTTATAGATTTTGAATCATGCTACCATGCTATCCTAGGAAGACCAGCACTGACAAAATTCATAGTAATATCCCATTACCCATATCTTCTACTAAAGATGCCTACAACAAAGGGGCTGCTATCACTCAAAGGAGATTTGAAGAAAGCATTCGATTGTGACGTGCAGGTAGTAAAAATATCTCAGAAGTTACAGGACTTAAAGGTTCAAGAGGAGATCGTGACACTAGCTAAAGAACTCAATAAGGAAGGAATCCAAATACCAAACAAAAAGATAAGTAAAACAAGCAGTTTCTCCCTGTCAGAAGAAGCAAAAACCAAGAAGATTGACTTGCAAACTGGAGACCCAGAGAAAAAGGCAATCATCAGCGCAGAACTCGATCCCAAATAGGAACTCGCGCTCACCAAATTTCTTCGAGGCAACAGGGACATTTTCGCATAGAAACCAGCAGACATGCCTGGAGTCCCAAGAGATTTGGCTGAGCATATAATTGACGTAAATAAAGGAGCAAGACCGGTCAAACAGAAACTACAATGATTTGCACCCGACAAGAAAGCAGCTATCAAGAAAGAGCTCACTAAACTCATGGCAGCAAGATTCATCAGAGAAATATTGATCCCAGATTGGCTAGCTAACCCAGTATTGGTACCTAAAAAGAACACAGACGAGCTATAGATGTGCATAGACTTCACAGACCTCAACAAGCATTGTACGAAGGACCCTTAGAACCCACCAAGGATTGATCAGATTATTGACTCAATAGCGGGATTAGTATTACTATCTTTTTAAATTGTTACTTAGGATACCATCAAATTTCTTTACGAGAAGAAGACCAAAGCAAGACATCATTCATAACACCGTATGATCAATGCCTTTCGAACTAAAGAACGCAGGAGCAACATATCAAAGAGCCACACAAACCTGCCTTGGAGATCAGATCTGAGTCAAAGCTGAAGCATACATCGATGACGTTGTAATCAAAACAAAGACACCAGATACGATGATAGATGATCTACAAGAAACTTTCAATAATCTAAAAGCTTGGAAGTGGAAGCTCAATCCAAACAAATGTGTTTTCGGAGTACCAGCAAGACAATATTGGGATTCCTAGTCAGCAGCAGAGGAACTGAAGCAAGTTCAAAACAAGTCAAGGCAATACTAAATGTGACGCCACCTAAAGACATCAAAGACATACGAAAACTCACAGGATGCATGGCAGGTCTGAATAGATTCATATCAAGGCTAGGAGAAAAAGGAATGCCATTTTTCAAAATAATCAAGAAGACTGGAAAATTCGAATGGACAAAAGAAGCCAATAAAGCCTTTTAGAAATTAAAAGAGTACCTGGTATCAGCTCCAGTGATAGTACCACCTCAAAGAAAAGAAGACATGATGCTTTATATCTCAACAACAAGGCACGTGATCAGCACAGCAATCATAGTGGAAAAAAAGAACTCGGATACACCTACAATGTTCAAAGGCCAGTTTATTACATCAATGAAGTGTTGATAGAATCAAAAGCAAGATACCCCATATTCAGAAAGTACTATACACAGTGTTAGTGTCGTCAAGAAAACTGAGACACTATTTTCAAAAACACAAGATCACAATTGTGATAGATTTCCCATCAGAGATATTCTACGAAATCGTGACTCCACAGGAAGAGTGTCAAAATGGGCAGTAGAACTAGGAGCTTTCAACCTTAACTTCAAACCAAGGACAGCAATAAAATCACAAGCATTGATAGACTTCATCGCAGAATGGACAGAAATCAACCAGAGAGGACTAGAAATTATCAATGATCATTGGAAGATGTATTTTGATGGATCACTCAAACTAGGAGGAGCAGGAGCAGGAGGTTTGTTAATATCACCAGAAGGAAAACAACTTAAATACGTACTACAGATTCTTTGGCAAGCTACATAACCAAGCAGAATATGAGGCACTACTACACGGTTTAAAAGTGGCAAAAAGTTTGGGAATAAGAAGGCTACTCGTTTATAGAGACTTGGCAGTAGTAATCAACCAGATAAATAAAGAATGGGATTACACCAAGGACAACATAGGAGCATACTGTGCCGAGATAAGAAAAATGGAAAAGAATTTTCAAGGATTGGAGGTACATCATGTATTAAGGGATTCAAATATAGCAGTAGACGTACTGGCCAAAATGGGATCAGACAGAGCCAAAGTACCACCTGGAATTTTTGTAGAAGAACTGTCAGCACCATCAATCGAACAGTCTGAAGAAACAATTGTCGAAGAAATGGACGTTGATGGAACAACTCAGATTTCACAACAGGTCATGATTATTCAAATAGATTGGATGCAGGAAATTATTGAATTTATCAAAGAAAAGAAACTACCAGAAGACAAGGCAAAAGCAGCAAAAATAGTTAGAAAAAGCAAGAATTACGTCATAGTTGGTGATAACCTTTACCAAAGAGCAGCATCATCGGGAGTACTACTCAAATGTATCAACAAAACAGAAGGTATCAAAATTCTTGATGAAATTCATGGAGGATGTTATGGAAATCATGCTGCATCAAGAACCCTAGTAGGAAAAGCTTTCAGATCAGGATTCTATTGGCCAACTGCACTTAAAGACACTGAACAACTAGTCAAAACTTGCAAGAAATGCCTGATGTTCGCAAAACAATCTCATGTTCCAGCTCACATCCTCATCTGCATCCCTCCAGCCTGGCCTTTTTCATGCTGGGGATTGGATCAAGTCAGACCATTAAAAAGGCAAAAGGTGGCTTTAAATACATTTTTGTAGCAATTGATAAGTTCACCAAATGGATTGAATACAAGTCTTTGATCAAATACAGCATAGAGAAAGCATAGGAATTCATCCAAAAAATAATGCATAGATTCGGAATGCCATACAGGCTTATCACTGATCTTGGGGCTTCTAATTCAGGCTCAAGTAAGATATGATTAGGATGTTTTATTGGGGAATTGGATAGAGGAGCACAGGCAAAACTATAACCCGACTACCAATTATTCTCCTGCTCGGCCTACCGACGGGATAGTGGAATATATAAGATTCAACGGAGCTATAAAGTCACCTCCACAAGCTACCACTAAATCCAGACGATAGGGTACATCTACGAGTAACGAAGTCTATGCACCACGCTTACACTACGAATACTACTCTAACCCAAGAGCTACAAGGATTAAAGTACTCAAAAGAGTCACAAACCGGTAAAACAAGGTAAACAATGTCACTTATTTGAACTCAGAAGTCGATTCCGAAGCAATCTCAAATACAAGCCGTAGAGGTAGCATCGACAGGCCGATACTCCTCCAAAAGTCTCTCTTTAACTCTATCTCTCTATTTCTGATAAGAACTAGCTTCTAGAGGTATAGAACTAGCTCTCTTGGAATGCTAACTCGAGAGGTCATCCATTCAAGGGACACCTCCCAGGATCCTAGTTAGGGTTTCTCGCTAAAGCTCTTCCTCTTCTAAATAGATCCTGTCCCCAAGGGGGGTTGCCTCTCCTTTTATAGCCCTGGTGAATCAACGTGAGCCCTTGAATCAAACCGACATTGGCAGACGGTGGAGATCAATCCTCAAAGGCGGTGGAGTAAACCGGGTGAACCAGGCCGCGAACAGGCCAAAGCCTAGACCGGCCGATCCAGGGCCAGACCGGCCGGTCTGGCCTGGTGGCCGCTGGCCATCCGCTTCGGTCCAGTGTCTTCTCGTCCCTTCTAGAATCTTCCAGTGTAGCCGTGGCGTCTGATCTTGCATTCTACGTTGCGTTATAGCTCAAAAGTGTGTCATTTCCAGCGTATACCTGCAAAACCATTGATTCACCAAAACTCGTGGAATTCGTTAGTCAAAGCCCTACTTCTAGGTAGATGAATTGTTTTTATATCACTTTGGAAGATTATTTGACGGTTGGATTTGAATGTTAAGGACCGTCAACAGTCAGCAATGCCCTTTGACTCACCAGAATTGTTCTTAGAAAAAGATGCTGAATTCTTTATAGAAGAAAAGGACAATTTAGGCGAGACTATAGAATTTCCTAAAGAGAAAGCCCCAATAAAACCTCCAATCGAGCTAAAACCCCTACCCGCTGGTTTATGCTATGCTTTCCTTAATGGCAATAAAAAACTCCTGTTATCATTAGTGACAAGCTTAGTGAAGAGGAGACATCCAAACTCATTGCCATTTTAGAGAAGCATAGGCCCGTCTTTGGGTATTCCTTGCAAGATTTAAAGGGGATTGGCCTGACTCTCTGTACCCATCGCATTCTGATAGACCCTTCGAGCACACCCACTCGAGAGCCTCGGCGAAGGCTAAATAATGCGATGAGGGAAGTCGTGAAGAAAGAAGTGTTAAAGCTTCTTCACGCCGGGATAATTTATCCCGTACCACACAGCGATTGGGTTAGCCCCATCCAAGTGGTTCCAAAGAAAGGTGGTATGACGGTAGTTGAAAATAGCAAAAATGAGTTAATCCCACAACGAACCATCACAGGGTGGAGAATGTGCATAGACTACCAAAAAGTCAACACGGCCACAAAGAAAGGCCACTTCCCACTGCCCTTCATTGATGAAATGTTGGACCGGTTGGCGAAGCATTCTTTTTTCTGTTTTCTAGATGGGTATTCAGGTTATCATCAAATTCCCATCCACCCTGATGATTAAAGCAAGACGGCTTTCACTTGCCCATATGGAACATATGCATATCGACCTATGTCGTTTGGGTTGTGTAATGCACCCGCTTCATTCCAATGGTGCATGATGTCCATTTTCTCTGACATGATCGAGGAAATCATGGAAGTTTTCATGGATGACTTTTTAGTCTATGGAGAAACTTTTGATCATTGTCTAGAAAATTTGGACAAAGTCTTGCAATGATGCCAAGAGAAGGACCTTGTTTTAAAATGGGAAAAATACCATTTTATGGTCCGCGAAGGCATTGTCTTAGGACACCTAGTGTCAGATTGGGGGATTGAGGTGGATAGGGCTAAGATCGAGGTGATCAAACAGCTGCCACCCCCAGTGAACGTAAAAGGGATCCGTAGTTTTTTAGGACATGCAGGTTTTTATAGGAGGTTTGTCAAAGACTTTTCACAAATCTCTAGACCCCTTACCAACTTGTTAGCCAAAGATATCCCTTTTGAGTTCACAGATAAGTGCTTAGCTGCTTTTTACACACTTAAAAGGGCCCTCATCTCAGCTCTAATCATCCAACCCCCTGATTGGACGCTATTGTTTGAAATTATGTGTGATGCTAGTGACTACGCGGTTGGCACAGTCCTAGGCCAAACAAAAGGTAAGAAACATCATGCTATAGCCTACACTAGTAAGACTTTGACAGGAGCTCAGCTTAACTATGCCACAATAGAAAAAGAGCTCCTAGCCATAGTCTTTGCTATTAAAAAGTTTTGCTCTTACTTAGTTGGATCTAAGATAATTGTTCACACCGATCATGCTGCTCTCAAATATTTGCTAACTAAGAAAGAAGCGAAACCTAGGCTAATAAGATGGATTCTCTTACTCCAAGAATTCCATAGAGAAATAAAAGATAAAAAGAGATTAGAGAACACTGTTGCCGATCATTTGTCGCGTATGCAAGTCACTAACATGCAGGAACCACCAATCAACAATTTCCTACGCGACGATATGCTGCTCAAGGTGACATCAGCTCGTGGTATGCAAACATAGTCAACTACATGGTCACCGGCTATGTACCACCTGGGGAGAATTAAAGAAAATTACAAGTAGAGAGCAGGCGACACCTGTGGGATGCACCTTACCTGTACCGAGTCTGTGCGGATAGGTTAAAAAGAAGATGCGTACCAACAGCTGAGGGAATGCAAATCATTGAGAAATGCCAAGCAGCACCATACAGAGGTCATTATGGAGTTTTCCACACACAAGCCAAAATTTGGCAGTGTGGATTTTTCTGGCCCACGATGTATGAGGACACCAAGGAATTTATCAGAAGATGCCGAAAGTGTCAGTTCTAAGGCAACATCACTTCTCGCAATGCAATGCCCCTACACTATAATCTTCAAATAGAGATATTCGATGTATGGGGCATTGACTTCATGGGATCATTCCAAAAGTCCTATGATTGCAAGTATATTCTCGTGGCTGTTGATTACATCTCCAAAGGGGTGGAGGCAATAGCATGCAAATTAGCAGATGCCAAGCATGCAAGGAAAATGTTCTATGAAGTGATTTTTCCCCGGTTTGGAACACTTTGGATGGTGATAAGTGATGGGGAGGTCATACTTCATTGATCGAACATTCAGAAACTTCCTCAAAGAGCTTAGAGCCAAACATAACATTGCAATACCCTACCATCCACAAACCAGCGGGCAGGCCGAAACATCCAACAAACAGATCAAGAACATCCTGTAAAAGACTGTCAATGAGATGGGGAAGGGTTGGAAGAACAAGTTACCGGATGCACTCTGGGCGTACAGGACAGCCTACAAAACCCCCATTGGCATGTCTCCATTCCAACTCGTGTATGGAAAAAAATATCACCTATCAGTGGAGCTCGAACGTCGAGCCTACTGGGTAATCAAGAGTTGGAACATGGATGTCAAGCTAGCTGGCTGTTGACATTTCTAACGTCGCTACTAGAAATAGAGGTAAATCCCTATCCCCGGCAACGGCGCCAAAAATGCTTGTTGGTATTTCTTATGCACAACTAAAATATAAAGGATTCATAGCGCCACGTAAAAACCATTGTAGCATTTTACCGAGAGTATTCTAGGTATCGTTATTTAAATTTTACCACTGGGAAACAATGGAATAAGACATTGATAGTTCACCATCATGTATCTACTAACTTAATACACCAACTAGACTAAAGTAGGGGGTAAATGATAGATGATAGGAATTATGTATATATGACACACACACAGGAGAATTCTATGATAAGTAAATAGATAGCTACAGTGAGAGGACAACGGGAGAGTTCAAGGTTCCTAAATACTTCTCTATTACTTAGGTTCTATAATAATTGATTTATGGAAGGTAAAGCAATCACAGAATAACACTTCAGGACATCAGAACACTAGTCACGAAAAGGGGTGAGAAAGGGACTAGGAAGCTCCGACTACGGTCCTACAAACACCAACCCTAACATGGTGGAATACGTCGGCCGTCAGGGCTGTCACCACCTGGGGCTACCACAACTATATATTGGACTGGATGCAATCTCAGGTAACCTATAGTCTAGACGCCATGTCTATACTACGAATTACTACTCTAGTCACACATAATAACTAGAGCACCTAATACAGGCGGAGATCCTATGCTAAAGTATAACAACTATACTAACCAATTAAATGTAATGCATAAAAGTAAATAGAGAAGATAAATATATTAAAGCATAAGTCTTACAAAGAATAAATACAAAGACATACCAAAACTCTGATGACTCTTCCGAAGACTCCTCCGGAACCCGGGCGTAGCGCCGCTCTCCCTAACTCTCACTAGAACTACATTGGAAAGTCTAGCCCTAATTCTCTAGAGATGAGAGGTCATCCATTCGAGGGACGCCTCTACATCTCCAATAATGTGGTGCCCTTAGGGAGGGGGTCTTCCTCTTTATTTATAGTCTAGAAAAGCCTCCACCTCTTCTAGACAGGCGATATGAGACTAATTCGACTTCGGCAATGGTGGAGATGCAAACCCTAAGGCGGTAGGAGGCCCTCCGTCGAAGCGGGCCCCGAATGGGCTCTGTGGAGCGCCGGCCGGCCCCGGGGTGGGGCCGAGCGGCCCCACCCTGTAGCAGGTGGGCCTCACCTTCGGTACGTCATCTTCTGGTGCCTTCTAGAGTCTTTTAGTGTTGGTTTCGGTGTAGAATTGATATCTTTTGACTCCGAACTCCGAATATAGCAAATGATATGTTCGTTTTCGATCGTCTCGACGAGCCCGTCGCAATGGTGTAGTCCAATTCATCATTTGAGATACTTTTATTCTGTGTAAAATTGGATATACCTGCAAAACGATCAAGAACAACACAACTCGTGGAACTCGTTAGAATCGAACCCTACAACTATGCTTTATGGTTAATATCATGTTATATTGAGTAATAGTTGATGGTATAAAATAGGCGTTAAGGACCGTCAACAAGTTCCCCCCAAGCTTACCCTTTGCTAGTCCCTTAGCAAAGCCTAACTACTAAACTTGGATCAGGAGTTGCTACAATGCTTTCACTCCTCAAAAATACACATGCTTTCAAACTGAAATCCTCCCTTGAATTAGACAAAACTGCTCTAACTTTGAAACTTACCCATTTTACCATTGGCTATGGAGCTTTTCAACTTTCACGTGGGTCTTGAGTAATTAAAAGATAGAACAATCGAGTCAAGCACTACGTCTCAAATTCTTCACTCAACCAATATTCGGAGTTTTTACAAGTTTTTGAAATAAAACTCAGAGCTTAATCGTATGACACCCTCAAATCTCTTATTGTATGTGATATTTGTGGATCTTACTGAGGCATTTATGTTGTCATGCCCTCCTGCAACTAATTATTATAGTGGAGCTCATAGGAGTGGCATTAAACAAGGACGAGCATACTTGCAATTCATATATTGTAAAGTCAAACAATGCATCCAAAGAGAGTCAAGTCATACAATCAAACCAAGATGTGCATGTGTATGGAGTATGGTGGATAGGTGTATATATGGTATTTAGTGGCTAATCCTAATTCTACTTTTGCTCCTTGAAATAAATCTCTTTCTTGAACTTAGAACTTTTCATAGGAAAATATGGGCTATCTTTATTCTTTTTTTTTCTCTTCTTTTTTTTTAATACTTTTTATTTTGCATAGCCACATGCATCCTTTAAATACAATAAATGATTGGAGAGATAACAATAAGAACGTAGAGCATTAAACAAGGGGTTGTCCTATAGGGTATATTTTTTGGTTGTTTACTCCTAGTGTAGGAGAAAAATATTTTTAAGGTGGATCTGGATAAAAGTGAAAAATGTTTGCGCTTACTCCCAGAGTAGGAGCAATGCATATGTAGGCAGAGTGTGTAAGTGATCTTGATTAAAAAGCATGACAAGGCTCTCATAAGGTATACAACAAAGGTTGACTGAACTCAATGCAAATCAAGCAGCATGAATGAGCAAAGGTTTTCCTAATCTAAATGTATATCATGTATGGCTTTGGTAGGAATTCAAACTTTATCATACAAGAGCTCATCATGTAAGATTTTCAGAGTTTTCAAAAGATAAATCTCCAGAACTTAGTATCGTTAGGAATAAGATAAATAGTAGCTCAGTCTTTCTCATATCATATCCATCAATCACCTAGACTTAGCTCAAGCATATGCCTCCACAAGTTTCAGGTTCAGAGTAAATTCTTATATCAAAATAGTCATATCCAAAACTCAGGAGAATTTAAGGTTAAAAACTAGGCACGTGAAAGGAATTACGACAGAGCAAATATTCATCATCTCCAAGATAAAATTTTATTGTTCTTTAGTTTTTATTTGACTCTTAATAAATTAGACAGAATCTATGATCACACTCTAAATAGCTAAAGTATCTTTATTTGATTTTAATAATTATCCATCTTTTTATTTCTTTTAGACTAATAGACTCACAAAAGACTCTATAGACGTGGACCTTGATGTGCCCACATATTTTTGGTATTTTATGACTATAAGATAGACTCGATAATCGCATAGGTATACTTACGATAACTAGAGGATGCTCTCCCCAAAATGGATGTTGTCGTAGTTGAGCATTAAAGCCGAGTGGTCCTCATAGAGGAGCTCATGTTTGTAAGAGCAAGTGTTGCCGGGAATACTTCGATCTCATCACTCAAGAAGTTACTTCCTTCACACGCAGGGTCACCGTGTGTCGGAAAGATGTGCTTCAAGTGATGAAGATAAAGATTCCTGAGTGAGCTAGCTCTTGGAGTCATCTTGCAGAAAGCTCTCACAAAACACCAGAACTCGTGGAACGGTATTAGGATAAAACGTTAGTGGTTAGCCGTTTTAGAGGATTGGGTGTTGTGGAGGTTTTAAAGTATGTTTTATGATAACAGCATTGGGGCAGGATGCTGTTGACATTTCTAACGTCGCTACTAGAAATAGAGGTAAATCCCTATCCCCGACAACGGCGCCAAAAATGCTTGTTGGTATTTCTTATGCACAATTAAAATATGAAAGATTCCGCAAGCGCATAGAAAACCATTGTAGCATTTTACCGGGAGTATTCTAGGTATCGTTATTTATATTTTACCACTGGGAAACAATGGATAGAGACATTGATAGTTCACCATCATGTATCTACTAACTAATACACCAACTAGATTAAAGTAGGGGTACGATAGATTGATGATAGGAATTATGCATATATGACACACAGGAGAATTCTATGATAAAAGAGTAGATAGCTAAAGTGAGAGGACAACGGGAGAGATCACGGTTCCTGAATACTTGTCTATTACTAAGGTTCTATAATAACTGATTCATGGTAAATAAAGTAATCACACAATAACACTTCGGGACATCAGAACACTAGTCACGGAAAGGGGTGAGAAAGGGAATAGGAAGCTCCGACTACGGTCCTACAAACACCAACCCTAACATGGTGGAATACGTCAGCCGTCAGGGCTGTCACCACCTGGGGCTACCACAACTATATGTTGGACTGGGTGCAATCTCAGGTAACCTATAGTCTAGACGCCATGTCTATACTACGAATTACTACTCTAGTCACACGTAATAACTAGAGCACCTAATACAGGCAAAGATCCTATGCTAAAGTTTAACAACTATACTAACCAATTAAATGTAATGCATAAAAGTAAATAGAGAAGATAAATATATTAAAGCATAAGTCTTACAAAGAATAAATACAAAGACATACCAAAACTCTGATGACTCTTCCGAAGACTCCTCCGGAACCCGGGCGTAGCGCCACTCTCCCTAACTCTCACAAGAACTACATTGGAATGTCTAGCCCTAATTCTCTAGAGATGAGAGGTCATCCATTCGAGGGACGCCTCTACATCTCCAATAATGTGGTGCCCTTAGGGAGGGGGTCTTCCTCTTTTTTTATAGTCTAGAAAAGCCTCCACCTCTTCTAGACAGGCGATATGAGACTAATTCGACTTCGGCAATGGTGGAGATGCAAACCCTAAGGCGGTAGGAGGCCCTCCGTCGAAGCGGGCCCCCGAATGGGCTCTGTGGAGCGCCGGCCGGCCCCGGGTGGGGCGGGCGGCCCCACCCTCAGAAAGGCAGTGGGCCCCACCTTCGATGCGTCATCTTCGGTGCCTTCTAGAGTCTTCTAGTGTTGGTTTCGGTGTAGAATTGATATCTTTTGACTCCGAACTCTGAATATAGCAAATGATATGTTCGTTTCGCGTCTCGACGAGCCCGTCACAATGGTGCTGTCCAATTCCCCATTTAAGATACTTTTATTCTGTGTAAAATTGGATATACCTGCAAAACGATCGAGAACAACATAACTCGTGGAACTTGTTAGAATCAAACCCTACAACTATGCTTTATGGTTGATATCATGTTATATTGAGCAATAGTTGATGGTATAAAATAGGCGTTAAGGACCGTCAACAAGTTCCCCCAAGCTTACCCTTTGCTAGTCCCTTAGCAAAGCCTAACTACTAAACTTGGATCAGGAGTTGCTACAATGCTTTCACCTCTCAAAAGTACACATGCTTTCAAACTAAAATTCTCCTTTGAATTATAGACAAAACTGCTCTAACTTTGAAACTTACCCATTTTACCATTAGCTATGGAGCTTTTCAACTTTTGCGTGGGTCTTGAGTAATTGAAAGATAGAACAATCAAGTCAAGCACTATGTCTCAAATTCTTCACTAAACTAATATTCTAGAGTTTTTATAAGTTTTCAAAATAAAACTCAGAGCTTAATTGTATGACACCCTCAAATCTCTTATTGTATGTGATATTTGTGGATCTCACTGAGGCATTTATGTTGTCATGCCCTCCTACAACTAATTATTATAGTGGAGCTCATAGGAGTGGCATTAAACAAGAACGAGCATACTTGCAATTCATATATTGTAAAGTCAAACAATGCATCCAAAGAGAATCTAGGCATACAATCAAATCAAGATGTGCATGTGTATGGAATATGGTGGTTAGGTGTATATATGGTATTTAATGGCTAACCCTAATTCTACTTTTGCTCTTTTGAAAATAACTCTCTCCTTTTAAAACTTAAAACTTTTCACGGGGAAACATGGGCTATCTTTATTCTTTCTTTCTTTCTATTTTTTCTCTCTTTTTTTTTATCTGGGAGGTGGGCATCTATGTACCCATTGTTTTAATTGCTGGGACACTTGTCCATCTTTTACTCCCCTTTTCTTCTTTTTTTTCAATGCTTTTGCATAGCCACATGTATCCTTTGAATATAAATAATTGGAGAGATAATGATAAGAAATCAGAGCAATTAAATGAGGGCTGTCCTATAGGGTGTATTTTTGGGTGTTTACTCCTAGTGTAGGAGAAAAATATTTTTAAGGTGGATCTGGATGAAAATGGAAATGACTGCGCTTATATCCCAGAGTAGGAGTAATGCATATGTGGGTGGAGTGCGTAAGTGATCTTGATTTTAAAAGCATGACAAGACTCTCATAAGGTATACAACAAAGGTTGACTGAACTCAATGCAAAGCAAGCAGTATAAATAAATAGAGGTTTTCCTATTCTAATTGTATATAATATATGGCTTTGGTAGGAATTCAAACTTTGTCATACAAGAGCTCATCATGTAAGATTTTTAGTTTTTAAAAGATAAATCTCTAGAACTTAGTATCGTTAGGAATAAGATAAATAGTAACTTAGATTTTCTCATATCATATCCATCAATTACCTAGACTTAGCTCAAACATATGCCTCCACAAGTTTTAGGTTCAGAGTAAATTCTTATATCAAAATAGTCATATCCAAAACTCAGGAGAATTTAAGGTTGAAAACTAGGCACTTAAAAGGAATTACGACAGAGCAATTATTCATCATCTCCAAGACAAAATTTTATGGATCTTTAGTTTTTATTTGACTCTTAATAAACACACTTTATGATCACACCCTAATAATTAAACTATCTTTATTTGATTTTAATCATTATTTATCTTTTTATTTCTTTTAGACTAATGGACTCATAAGAGACTCTACAGACATGGACCTTCATGTGCCCATAAATTTTTGGTATTTTATGACTATAAGATAGACTCGGTAATTGCATAGGTATACTTACCTGATAACTAGAGGATGCTCTCCCCCAAGCTGGATGTTGTCGTAGTTGAGCATTAAAGCTGAGTGGTCCTCATAGAGGAGCTTATACTTATAAGAGCAAGTGTTGCTAGGAATACTTCAATCTCAACACCCAAGAAGTTACTTTCTTCACACAGAGGTCACCGTGTGTGTCGAGATGTGCTTCGAGTGATGCGGATGATGAAGATTCCTAGGTGAGTAACTCTGAGTCATCTGCAGAAAGCTCTCACAAAACACCAAAACTCGTGGAATGGTATTAGGATAAAGAGTTATTGATCCGCCATTTTAGAGGGTTGGGTGTTGTGGAGGTTTTAAAGTAGTTTTATGATAACAAATATTGCGGCAGGGATGCTTAATTAATATTTTTAGATTTTATGGGTTTATATGCATAAAGTGCAACTACATGATATATATATTTTTTTATTTTGTAGGCCACCACAATGAGAACCTTACAGCTTTTACACTACAAGAATTTCACATGGGGCTTAAAGTTTTTTTAAGATGTATGAATGCAATCTAATGCATACCTATTTATTTTTGTTATTTCCTATATACAATACTAATGCAGAAAAGTAAACATGCTTAAGAGAAAATAAAACATGCAATGTTCAAAGTAAATATGAATAACTACCGATGTTACCTCACGGCGAGGGTTTGATGTTTTGAGTCCTCCAAACTGGACTCCTTCTTGCAGTAGTTCATTGATTGAGTACTTCGGTTTGCTCCTAAGGATGAAGATTGAGGTGGTGTCTCCACTAGTGGCGCTTCCAATGGTGGTGCCACCTTCTTTACTTCTCTCATTATTTCTTCTCTGCAAGGGATTAGTAGACAACACATACCCGAAGGAATATACTATTTATTTAAAGTATGGATACTTGTTTGCCAAAGAGTTAAAGATTAATCTATAACTCATGTTTTAAATGATTCACCATTACTTCAAATTTTCCAACAAGGTTAAGGCGAAGATATAATTTTGAAGAATACCTCTAACCTTGATTTGATTCTATGAAATCTCCTAATGTGATTTAAACATTTTTTTATAGAGGAGAGGATAGTCTATAGATACAGCCCAAATTCTTATACAAATATGCTTTGATGTTATAATGTTTAAGTAATATTCTAAAACATACTCATAATAGACTAAGGAAGTTCAAAAGACTAAAGATATTTATTTGAATAGAACCAAGAATATGTAGGTGAACCAAATTGTTTTAAGTTTTAGCAAATTAAGCATGACATAAGGTATGGATTAACAACATGGTATAAGATATTGAATATAGTTTAAAGTTGCATGAGGCTTGGGTAAACATACCTTATGTCTTGCAAGGTGATTGGTCCACTATCATGGTAAAGTGTAGAAGGCATTGAAGTGTTTTTTTTCATCCATTTCTTTCCATCTAAATTCTTTCTATACACTTGTTCTTCTTTCTTTTCATTTTGAACCATGATCAGACATTTATTCTTTTTTCTGCATAAGTGTTAGTGGACACATACCCGAAGGATTGCAACAAGTTTGAAATGTGGGTTATGGTCTATATAATTTATGTAAATTTCATCTATGCTAATGAAAGGATGTGCTTTTAGAATTACTTTGGCATAGATTTCTTCTAACAATTTTTATTGATAGCTGCACTTTTATATGGTTCAAGGTATAGGTAACTTGAAACAAAGGATTAAATATATAAACTTTGATACTTACAGTTCTTCCATGGAGAATGAGCTGTGTCTTCCTTTTGTGCAAAATTATTGGACTTCATCACATGCCTTGATTCATCTCTGATGTGAGTTCATCTCTTGACTTACTCGAATTGAATTTAGGAGTTTCCTGCATGGGTTAGTCCAACAAAATATCCAGTGTCTACTAAAACATACTTTCGGTTCAAAAATCAACCTAGACACCACGTCTAATTTGATTTAGAAAGACATTTTAACCTAAGCACCACGCTTAATTTAAAAGCCTTTGGAATTAAGATCACCACTCCTAAACTAAGCACCATGCTTCATTTAAAAAAGATGTATGAAGATACTCCAAACCTAAGCATACTATAGCAAACAAGGTAGCATGAGAGCATATAGAGATTTACTCAAATAGAGATGAAAGCATGATCATGTATGGTGAGAGTATATTTTTGTTTATTTTTTTAAGTAGAGATGCAAGTGACATACATATGTGCAAGAAACTAAACATGCTATGGATTTGATATGAGATGAAGCAGATGCATGGATTGTTTAAAGTAAACATGCAGTGGATGCAACAGGATAACTACTCATCAAATTTTAAGTCTATTAGCAAGACTATCTCACCTTTCTTTATCATACTACCAAGAATCACAATGGTAATTGTGATTAGCACAGCGTGTTTATTCGTCACATGTGATGAACTTTGAATTCATGTAATGATGACTTTTCTTTTCCAATCTACACATGGCTAGAATAATATATATAAATGTTTATACATACCTGTGAGATGGCAGGGCTTTATTGTTGATGGATCATGAATGTTTAGGCACCCTAGGTTCTTCAATATCTCCAATGTCTTGTTTTTGTGGAATTTCGCTAGAAGGTTGAAACGGTTGATATCCTGCTTATTCCATAACTCAACAAAACAGGGGTAATCCTACTAAAGCTAGTGGCAGACTAGATTAGTAGATATCAAGATTAGTATCAAAATCTCTACGCCAATTGTTTCCCGAACAACGGCGCAAAAAAATGCTTGTTGACATTTCTAACGTCGCTACTAGAAATAGAGGTAAATCCCTATCCCCGGCAATGGCGCCAAAAATGCTTGTTGGTATTTCTTATGCACAATTAAAATATGAAAGATTCATAAGCGCCTACGTAAAAACCATTGTAGCATTTTACCGGGAGTATTCCAGGTATCGTTATTTATATTTTACCACTGGGAAACAATGGATAGAGACATTGATAGTTCACCATCATGTATCTACTAACTAATACACCAACTAGATTAAAGTAGGGGTAAACGATAGATTGATGATAGGAATTATGCATATATGACACACACCGAAGAATTCTATGATAAAAGAGTAGATAGCTAAAGTGAGAGGACAACGGGAGAGATCACGGTTCCTGAATACTTGTCTATTACTAAGGTTCTATAATAACTGATTCATGGTAAATAAAGTAATCACGAATAACACTTCGGGACATCAGAACACTAGTCACGGAAAAAGGGTGAGAAAGGGACTAGGAAGCTCGGACTACGGTCCTACAAACACCAACCCTAACATGGTGGAATACATCGGCCGTCCGTGGCACCACCACACAGGGCTACCACAACTATATGTTGGACTGGGTGCAATCTCGGGTAACCTATAGTCCGGACGCCATGTCTATACTACGAATTACTACTCTAGTCATACGTAATAACTAGAGCACCTAATACAGGCGGAGATCCTATGCTAAAGTATAACAACTATACTAACCAATTAAATGTAATGCATAAAAGTAAATAGAGAAGAGAAATATATTAAAGCATAAGTCTTACAAAGAATAAATACAAAGACATACCAAAACTCGATGACTCTTCCGAAGACTCCTCCGGAACCCGGCGTAGCGCCGCTCTCCCCTAACTCTCACTAGAACTACATTGGAAAATCTAGCCCTAATTCTCTAGAGATGAGAGGTCATCCATTCGAGGGACGCCTCTACATCTCCAATAATGTGGTGCCCTTAGGGAGGGGGTCTTCCTCTTTATTTATAGTCTAGAAAAGCCTCCACCTCTTCTAGACAGGCGATATGAGACTAATTCGACTTCGGCAATGGTGGAGATGCAAACCCTAAGGCGGTAGGAGGCCCTCCGTCGAAGCGGGCCCCCGATGGGCTCTGTGGAGCGCCGGCCGCCCCGGGTGGGGCCGAGCGGCCCCACCCCCTGTAGCAGGTGGGCCCCACCTTCGGTACGTCATCTTCTGGTGCCTTCTAGAGTCTCCTAGTGTTGGTTTCGATGTAGAATTGATATCTTTTTGACTCCGAACTCCGAATATAGCAAATGATATGTTCGTTTCGATCGTCTCGACGAGCCCGTCGCAATGGTGCTGTCCAATTCCCCATTTAAGATACTTTTATTCTATGCAAGATTAGATATACCTGCAAAACGACCGAGAGCAACACAACTCGTGGAACTTGTTAGAATCAAACCCTACAACTATGCTTTATGGTTGATATCATGTTATATTGAGCAATAATTGATGGTATAAAATAGGCGTTAAGGACCGTCAACAGATGCTCAATTAATATTTTTAGATTTTATAGGTTTATATGCAGAAAGTACAAATGTATGATATGTATTTTTATTTTGTAGGCCACCACAGTGAGAACTCCTATAACTTTTACGCTACAAGGGTTTCATATGGGGCTTAAAGTTTTTTTAAGATGCATGAATGCAACCTAATGCATATCTATTTATTTTTATTATTTCCTATGCAATACTAATGTAGAAAAGTAAATATGGTTAAGAGAAAATAAATCATGTAATGTAAGAAAGTAAATATGAATAACTACCGATGTTATCTCACGGCGAAGGTTCGATGTTTTGAGTCCTCCGAACTGGACTCCTTCTTGCAGTAGTTCATTGATCGAGTACTTCGGGTTGCTTCTAAAGATGAGGATTGAGGTGGTGTCTCCACTAGTGGCTTTTCCAATGGTGGTGCCAACTTCTTCCTTTCTTTTTCTTAGCATCTCAAAGCCAATCTTATGTGCATCCTTGTTACTAGTTTAGAACTCCCACTTGTAGAATTTAGGGAATCTCCCCACTCTTTGCTTGAAGTGGGTTTTGCTCATAAAGACAAGGTAGAGATCAAGTGCAGAAGCTCTATTGGTGGGAAAACACCAACAGAACTAGAAATTTATTTATTCTCTAACCTTAGGCACAATAAGATTGATGTCTTTTCATATTGTTCATTTACATCTTGGGTGAGAATATCAAAAGTATAAATATAACATTTAAGCTTATGAGATAAAAAAGTGGAGTTACTTAACCTATGGAAGGATTGTTCATCTTCTAAAATAAGATATATCATATTTGAGCTCATTTGGTTAAGATTGAAATCAAGAGAATAGTGCTATGATGTATACTCCAAGATCAAGAGAAAATGATGACCACTTACCTTTAATATGTTACCTTTACTACTGGAGCATGATAACACCATGTGGTAGAAGGTAGATGAATTTCAACGGTCTTTTCCTTCCTTGCATTTTGAGTTGATCATTAGCATCTTGTCTCCTATGTTGTACTTCTTTCTCACTCCTTTAAACTTTTGCTTCTCTCATTATTTCTTCTCTGCAAGGGATTAGTAGACAACACATACCTGAAAGAATATACTATCTATTTAAAGTGTGGATAGTGTTTGCCAAGTAGTTAAAGATTAATCTGTAGCTCATGTTTTAAATGATTCACCATTACTTCAAATTTTCCAACAAGGTTAAGGCGAAGATATAATTTTGAAGAATACCTCTAATCTTGATTTGATTCTATGAAATCTCCTAATATGATTTAAATATTTTTATATAGGAGAGGATAGTCTATATATACAGCCAAATTCTTATACAAATATGCTTTGATGTTATAATGTTTAAGTAATATTCTAAAGCATACTCATAATAGACTAAGGAAGTTCAAAAGACTAAAGATATTTATTCGAATAGAACCAAGAATATGTAGGTGAACCAAATTGTTTTAAGTTTTAGCAAATTAAGCATGATATAAGGTATGGATTAACGACGTGGTATAAGATATTGAATATAGTTTAAGGTTGCATGAGGCTTAGGTAAACATACCTTATGTCTTGCAAGATGATTGGTCCACTATCATGGTAAAGTGTAAAAGGCGTTGAAGTGTTCTTTCATCTATTTCTTTCCATCTTAGTCCTTTCTATACACTTGTTCTCCTTTCTTCGTTTTAAACCATGATCAAACATTTATTCTTTCTTCCCTGCATAAATATTAGTGGACACATACCCGAAGGATTGCAACAAGTTTGGCATATGGGTTATGATCCATATAATTCATGCGAATTTCATCTATGCTAATAAAAGGATGGACTTTTAGGATTACTTTAGCATAGATTTCTTCTAACAAATGTTGTTGGTGGCTGCACTTTTATACGGTTCAAGGCAAAGGTAACTTGCGATAAAAGATTAAGTGAATAAACTTTGATACTTACTACTCATCCATGGAGAATGAGCTGTGTCTTTCTTTTGTGCAAAGTTATTGGACTTCATCACATGCCTTGATTCATCTCTGATGTGAGTTCATCTCTTGACTTACCCGAATTGAATTTAGGAGTTTCCTGCATGGGTTAGTCTAACAAAATATCCAAAGGTCTACTAAAACATACTTTCGGTTCAAAAATCAACCTAGACACCACGTCTAATTTGATTTAGAAAGACATTTTAACCTAAGCACCACGCTTAATTTAAAAGCCTTTGGAATTAAGATCACCACTCCTAAACTAAGCACCATGCTTCATTTAAAAGATGTATGAAGATACTCCAAACCTAAGCATACTATAGCAAACAAGGTAGCATGAGAGCATATAGAGATTTACTCAAATAGAGATGAAAGCATGATCATATATGGTGAGAGTATTTTTTTATTTTTTTAAGTAGAGATGCAAGTGACATACATATGTGCAAGAAACTAAACATGCTATGGATTTGATATGAGATAGAGTAAATGCATAGATTATTCAAAGTAAACATGCAATAGAATGCAACAGGATAACTACTCATTAAATTTAAAGTCTATGAGCAAGACTTTCTCACCTTTCTTGATCATACTTACCATGAATCACAATGGTATTTGTGATTAGCGCAGCGTCTTTATTCATCACATGTGATGAACCTTGAGTTCATGTGATGATGACTTTTCTTTTCCAATCTACACATGGTTAGAATAATATATGTAAATGTTTATACATACCTGTGAGATGGCAGGGTTTCACTGTTGATGGATCATGAATGTTTGGGCACCCTGAGTCCCTCAATATCTCCCTTATCTTGTTCTTGTAGAATTTTGCTAGAAGATTGAAACAATTGATATCCTGCTTATTCCACAACTCAACAAAACAGGGGTAATCCTACTAAAGCTAGTGGCGAACTAGATTAGCAGACATCAAGATCAATATCAAAATCTTTACGCCAATTGTTTCCCCGGCAACGGCGCCAAAAATGCTTGTTGACATTTCTAACGTCGCTACTAGAAATAGAGGTAAATCCCTATCCCCGGCAACGGCGCCAAAAATGCTTGTTGGTATTTCTTATGCACAACTAAAATATAAAGGATTCCGCAAGCGCACAGAAAACCATTGTAGCATTTTACCGGGAGTATTCCAGGTATCGTTATTTATATTTTACCACTAGGAAACAATGGAATAAGACATTGATAGTTCACCATCATGTATCTACTAACTTAATACACCAACTAGACTAAAGTAGGGGGTAAATGATAGATGATAGGAATTATGTATATATGACACACACACAGGAGAATTCTATGATAAGTAAATAGATAGCTAAAGTGAGAGGATAACGGGAGAGTTCAATATTCCTAAATACTTCTCTATTACTTAGGTTCTATAATAATTGATTTATGGAAGGTAAAGCAATCACACAATAACACTTCGGGACATTAGAACACTCGTCACGGAAAGGGGTGAGAAAGGGACTAGGAAGCTCCGACTACGGTCCTACAAACACCAACCCTAACATGGTGGAATACGTCGGCCGTCAGGGCTGTCACCACCTGGGGCTACCACAACTATATGTTGGACTGGGTGCAATCTCAGGTAATATATAGCCTAGACTCCATGTCTACACTACCAATTACTACCCTAGTCACAATTAATAACTAGAGCACCCGATACGGACGGAGATCCTATGCTAAAGTATAACAACTATACTATCCAATTAAATGTAATGCATAAAAGTAAATAGAGAAGATAAAATATATTAAAGCATAAGTCTTACAAAGAATAAATACAAAGGCATACCAAAACTCTGATGACTCTTCCGAAGACTCCTCCGGAACCCGGGCGTAGCGCCGCTCTCCCTAACTCTCAACAAGAACTACATTGGAAAGTCTAGCCCTAATTCTCTAGAGATGAGAGGTCATCCATTCAAGGGACGCCTCTACATCTCAATAATAATGTGGTGCCCTTAGGGAGGGGGTCTTCCTCTTTATTTATAGTCTAGAAAAGCCTCCACCTCTTCTAGACAGGCGATGTGGGGCTAATTCGACTTCGGCAATGGTGGAGATGCAAACCCTAAGGCGGTAGGAGGCCCTCCGTCGAAGCGGGCCCCGAATGGGCTCTGTGGAGCGCCGGCCGGCCCCGGGGTGGGGCCGGGCGGCCCCACCCTGTAGCAGGTGGGCCCCACCTTCGGTACGTCATCTTCTGGTGCCTTCTAGAGTCTTCTAGTGTTGGTTTCGGTGTAGAATTGATATCTTTTGACTCCGAACTCTGAATATAGCAAATGATATGTTTGTTTCGATCGTCTCGACGAGCCCGTCGCAATGGTGTAGTCCAATTCATCATTTGAGATACTTTTATTCTATGTAAAATTGGATATACCTGCAAAACGATCAAGAACAACACAACTCGTGGAACTCGTTAGAATCGAACCCTACAACTATGCTTTATGGTTAATATCATGTTATATTGAGTAATAGTTGATGGTATAAAATAGGCGTTAAGGACCGTTAACACTGGCAAAAACAGGCAGAAACAAATAGCTGAGCTACAAGAATGGCGGGAGAAGGCATACCACAGTGCCAGAATATACAAGTAGAGAACCAAGAGATGGCACGACCACCAAATCAAGCTCAAGGACTTCAAACAAGGCGACAAAGTACTACTATTCAACTCAAAGGTAAAATTATTCGGTGCAGGAAAATTATGAAGTAAATGGAAGGGACCATACACCGTCATCAACACTTCATTGCATGGAGCAATCACCATTCAGGACGACGAAGGTAACATTTTTAAAGTCAATGGTCAACGTTTAAAAATTTTCTTAGAACCCTCTCCCAATGATAATCAAGAAATAGATAGAATAGATTTAATTGCTTCATCATAAACATTCTATCTACAAAAAAACAATGATAAAAGGTAAATTGAGTGTGATAGTTTAAAATCTTTTTAATTTACCAAATTACCCTCACTGAATTAAGCATGATTTTTTACTGTTTATTCATACTCACAAATAATTGTCATGCTTAAAATTTAAACTTGCATAAAAATTTAATCAAAATTAGTTTCTAAAATACATAAAAGTGAGAATATCTTGTCCATCCCGGCCATCAAACAGTGCAATAAATAAAATCCCCAGCATATTTGAATTTAAAATTCCATACTCTGTATCTCGCTGAAAGGGCGTCGAGGGGGCCGTGCCAGGGTTGCGGGCGCACCGCGGTGAGGGCGCACCGCGCCTGGCCCCTCTCGCCCCCGATCTTCGCCCAATCAGCCTTGATGAGCTGAGTGATGGCACCCATGGCGGTGCTCGGCCATTGCACGTCCAGAAAGCTATATAAGGACACCCTAGGCCTCTTCTTCTCTCAACACAAGCTCAAGCATCTCTCTTTCTTACACCTATACTTGAGCTTGCTCTCTCCCCTCTCCAACCATGGCTAACAACCATTCTCTTGCTCTCTACCATGCCACCTACACAGATCTTAGTCTAGAGAGTGTGCAAGGACCGGCCTATGTGCCCCAGAGAGTTCGTTCATGCGGGAGGAGGCGGAAGCTATCGTGGCGGCACCGCTAGCCATCATGCCCCTGGCTAGCGATGCTAGCAGTACGGGTAGCATAGGGAGCAAAGCAGCCAAGGGAGGTTCAGGCACCGCCTGAGCACAGATCACCAAGAAGTTTGGCGTGAGGGTGGACAAGGCGGCCAAGCGGCCGACTGTCGGCATACTAGGACCAAGGCCAACAACAGCAATAAGAGCCAAACCAAGTCGTCCTAGGGAGGCTAGGAACATTTTTGTTGTACCGTCTTCGGGCACATCTAGCGGTCCTAGTAGTCCGGTCATTAGTCATAGCTATACGGTAGTGGGCGTCCCCAAGCCTGGGGGCGGCTTCGCTAAGGGCCTCATGCGCAATGGCAAGGCTCCTATGCCAGTCCCTAATGGCCAGGCCTCAGGCTCTAAGGGGAAAAAGCCATCTGAGGACACTTTCCTCCCTCTCAGATTCAATAGAGTGGGAAATCTCTAGATCCACAGGTAGGCCATCCTTAGCGACCTCGAGTCGGAAACTTTGACTTGGGCCTCCACCACCGTCCTGCTCAGTACCTCAGCCCTCTCACTTAGGTATCTTGTGAGGAAGCTGCACGGGGATTTAGCACTATCCCAGCTCAAGATCACCGAGCTACAGGACGCACTAGACACCACTAGGTTCGCCCTTAGCCGGAGGATCGAAAAAGTTGCTACGGCAGTGGGAGTGCTTCCAGCATTGCAGTGATCATCAGTCACTCCCGCATTAATAAGTTAGGCACAAGGTTTATATTTCAGCATTTACTTTCTAATCATTTACCTTCATCATTTGTAATATGTGTCTAAATATCAAAATTTGATAATTCAATTTCCTTCTATTACATTTTTGTCTGCACTTGTTTTTTGCATCTTTACTTTTGTACAAAATAAAAAACTAAAAAGCGAGGCACAAAAACAAGTGTGGGGGAGGATCATTCATCTCTCGAAGGTATGAAATTAATAATTTCCAGAATATAAAAACTCATGCCCATTTACCTTGTATATTATATGCCTACATTTTATTTACAAGAGAAATCTAATTTATGAACTTTATCTAAGTACATCCTTTTTCTTACTAGTTGTTTGAATTAGTACAAGTGACAAATGATTATATGATCTTTACTCTACCTTATGCAAAAAGAGTTGGGATTTACAAATAATAATAACCATGATAAACTAGCATATTTTCTCTAGATAAACCTTGGTCACATAGTAATTTTACCAATTATGAGATTTTGCTATATATCTATGTTGACACCTGTTAGCGTCAACTTTTACTAGGGCTTTTTACCCGATGGACAACAAGATAACACACTAGTCTAGGGCTTTATCTGACAAATTCCACGAGTTTTGCATATTCTGTAATTTCCAGGGTGATTTCCAGAAAAGCTGAAAAAGAGGGATCCTAACGCAAAATAACCACGAAACTTATCCGCCACGAAGGACATCACGGGAAGACTCAAGAAGACTCCGAAGACACCGGAAGGAGCGAGGGGGCCGAGGCCGCCAGGGTGGGGCCGGCGGCCCCACCATGGCGCCGGGCGGCGCCCCCGTTAGGGTTTGGCTCCCCCTTCGGAATGTTCCTCCACCGCCTCCAAGGATGCATCTCGGCCCTACGTTATGTCGGTTTGATCCTGCGGCGCACGCACATCTCACCGGACTATAAATATGAGGGTAGACCCCCCTGGAGAGAGCCAATTCATTATTCATCAAGGTCTCAAGCCATCAAGCATCAAGAGCCTTCAAGTTCATCAAGAGCCTTCTAGTTCATAGGATTAGCTAGCTAGATTAGAAGTAGAGGAGATCTAGTTCTTCATCGGATCTGGAGCCCACGGCGTCGGCTAGAGCGAGAGTTCGGTAATAGATCTAGTTCTTAATTACTTTATTGTATTCATTATTCAGATTTGGGAGACTTTACTCTAAATATATTCATATGTTCTTAATTGCAATAGTTATTGTCTACTTTGATTATATGTCTAGTTTAGTTACTTCGATCTTATTGAATTCATGTAATTGCTCGTATAGCGTTTATCCATATGTACAATGGGTAGATGATAGGCGATATGTAGACGTGGTGTCTAGATGTCTTGTTTATCTGTGAGTGCACCCTGATATGCCGGGACGTGTGGTAGTCTGCGTAGGTGACAGCTACGTTAGTTCCTCTGTTGTCCACCCCCCGTATGTAGGACTAGCATGGGCACGGTCGCGAAGGAGGTGACTTAGGTCTTAATACCCTCATTAGTTGATGCCTCTTTACATGCAATGATGATTTAGGGTTGATTTAGCAATGATTACTAGATGTAGTTGCACTAATTAGAGTTATTCAATTGACGTAGTTATAGACCTATCTCCGTAGTTTATCCAATGGCTAGCTATGATTATGACTAGTAAGATGCTCTGATGATTATCTTTAATTATGATATTTGATGATTATGCTATCACTCGCATTTATCTTTATTTATCCTGTGACCTCTGCCTGTTATAAGTAGAGTATACGACTTAGGTAATATCGTTTATCATGTTCACATAGTTTCGCATCAATATGGCAATAATAGTTTATTACATAGCTTTCCCAGAGGTATAATTATAAATCGACAACCTGGAGACTTCCCTAGGTAAAATGCTACAACGGTATAATTATCTGTCCGCTTGCAGAACCCATTAGTTTACATTTATATCTTATTCATATATTTTATCTACCTAGTCACAATAGTACAATATAAATCTATGTTAATTTCCTAACAATATAATTGGGGATGACAACCTACTTCATGTTTAGGAATGTTAGTAATTCAAGAGTGACTAGTTGCTAATGACAAGTAATTATATACCAACCATTTCTGGGGTCATTGCTAGGAGTAGGGTTTATCTCTGCTTTTTAGTAGTGACGTTAGAAATGCCAACAAGCATTTTTGGCGCCGTTGCCGGGGAAGGCACAATAAACTTAGAACATATTGATGACCTATATACACATGGATAAAGTCATATTACCAATCGATCTCTAACTCTATCAGGTACACCCTTCGTTGTTATCATTTTCTTATCTTATGCAGGGTGATGAATGAATGGTTTTTCTCTTCCAAAGAACTTTACTCACGATCCAGAGAAACTCCTTAGAAGGAAAAAGCTTATAGAAATAAGGGAGAAATTCGAGTCACCATCAAGAACACCCTTTGCTGCTCAAGCTAACTCTTCGGAGGAGCCAGCTCCAACACTGGAAGAAGAATTCAAAGAAGAAGTAGAAGAACAAGCAGAAGAGTATTTAGGTGAAAACCTAGCTCCTGTGTTTGAAGACATGGCTGAGAAGTCACTGCGAGAGTTCTCTGCCCCAACAACAGCAAACATCCGGACTGGACCAGCAGTCAACACTGGGGAGAATGGATTCGAGCTCAAGCCTGCTCTCATCACCATGGTTCAAGCCAGCCAATTCTGTGGAAAAGGACATGAAGATGCAAGTGCACACTTACAACACTTTCTAGAAATCTGCAGCACCTTCACTATCAGAGGAGTATCAAAAGATGCTATCTTACTCCGTCTTTTCCCGTTCTCATTATTGGGGAAAGCTAAGCAATGGTTCTACATCAACAAAGATAAGCACACTACATGGGACCTATGCTCAACTGCTTTCCTGGCAAAATTCTTTCCTACAGCCAAGACCAATGCTCTGCGTGGGAAGATTTCAAGTTTCTAACAACAACATGATGAATCGTTCACTGAAGCATGGGAAAGATTCCAGAACTATATTGAAGACTGTCCTCATCATGGGATAGAGGAGTGGCTATTAATGTAGACTTTCTATCACGGGCTTATCTCTAGCACCCGTGAGTCTATTGATGCTGCAGCTGGGGGAGCTTTCCTGTCATTAAAGCTCGCTGATGCTAAAGCACTTCTCGAGAAGATGGCCTCAAACTCAACATGCAATGAAGAACGTACTCAACCTCGCAAGAAGGGAGGAGGAATCCATCATCTCAAGGAAGCCGACATGGTCACTGCTAAGCTAGACCTCATCATGAAAAAGCTCGATATCGAGAAGAAGGAAGTCATGCACGTCAATGATTCCCATATGACATGTGAAGAATGTGGAGACTACGGGCACTCAGCTGCCAGTTGCCCTACCCTACAAGAGGATGTGAACTTCATCAACAATAACACCTACTATCATCCTTAGCAAAACCAAGGGTGGAATCAACAACCTCGACCAGGTAATTACCAAGGTAACAACCAAGGTAGCAACTTTAATAATTATAACCTTCCACCTTTGAGAGAATTAGTTACTAGTCAATCCAAACTACTAGATTAAATGACTAGGAAGCTAACATCAAATGATAAAACTTTGGAAAACATACATGCTAGAATGGATACTTTTGCTTCTGCCATAAAGAATCAGCATAGCTTTAATAAAATGTTAGAATCACAATTAGCTCAGTTAGCTGCTGCTGTTCCTCCACTAGAGAAAGGCAAGATTCCAGGCCAACCAGAAGATTTAGAAACTACTAACCTTGTTGATATTCATAATGCAACCCAATATCATATTGAGCCTGCAGATGTACAGTGGATTGACCACTCTCTATCAGAGAAGATGGGAGACCCTAGAAGACCTGTTATTCCTATCACCATAGGATGCCACAGTTTTCCAGAGGCTATCTGCGACTTCGGCGCAAGTGTCAACATCATGCCCAAGGTAATTTATGAGAAAATATTAAATGATCCCGTGTTGTACACAAACATGCGCTTGCAGCTTGCAGATCAGTCCATTTGCTACCCTGAGGGAGTACTAGAAGAAGTTGTTATTAGAGTGGGGCAGTCATATGTCCCAGTTGACTTCGTGGTCATGGAGACAGGAGTAGATGAGAAGGCACCCATCATTTTGGGCCGACCATTCCTATGCACAACAAAAGCCATCATCTATGCAGAGTTTGCCAAGATCATCCTGTCCATCAAAGACAAGAAGGAGAGATTCACATTCAAGAACCGCATCCTGAAAGCCCCTGCAGCCCCGAAGCAATTTCAGCAACAAGAAGAGCAAGAACAGCAACCAATGCCAAAGAAGAAGAACAATAGAAACAACAGAAGATGGAGGAGGACCAAGCATGCACCTGAGGAGATGACTCAACTAATCACTGCTCTCAACACAAAAAACGATCACAGACTACCCAAGCCATTTCCAATCAAGAGAGGTGATCCAGGTGTCCCAATCATTGAATGCACTATCAAAGACACCACCTTTCCTCACACCGTCTGCGACACTGGATCAGGCTGCAACGTAATGTCAAAGCAGGTATATGATGAATTATTTAATTTACCTTAATACCCAACATGTATTCAGTTGCAGATGGCGGACCAATCACTAAGGTTCCCTGAAGGAATAGTCAAGGATGTCATGGTAAGAATTCATGGACAATATATACCTGCAGATTTTCTAGTTCTTGACATGCAGGGAGACGATGATTCCCCGATCCTCTTGGAAAAACCATTCCTCTACACTGCTAACGCCAACATCTACATTGGGTCCGGACAAATCCACTTCAACCTACCTACTGGAAAGGTACGCTGTCAATTTAAAACATTAAATAACCATGAGCAGGCCAGAAAGCAACGCAACAGGAGAAGACGCCAAGCACACCGTCAGCTCTTCGGCCTCACTTGTGGATGGGAAGACTTTCCCCGGCAAGATCGTGAAATATGAAGATCGCTTCCCCGAGCAAGAAGAGAACAAACAAGCACCTCGCCGGAGTAGCCGGGCGTAAGAAGTCGAAAGGATGGACTAGATCGCCAAGGAAGAAAAAAGGAGATCTTAGCACGATTAGAAGCGTGGGAGAAGGAAAACAAAGATGAAGAGCAAGAGTTAGAAGAGAAAGAAGCAAAAGAGACTGAAGCAAGATGGAAGGAGGCACACGACGCATCACCGCAAGATGGGGAGTTGACCGAGGTTGCCTCGCACGATGAACCCACCGAGTAAGTGCTCACTCTGCCTAAGTCCCGTCGGTAGACTTTAAATTCCGCACCCTAGCCATAAGGTCAGAATGGTAGCTATCCCATTAAATGCATTAGTAAACTCAATTTATTTAGTAGCATTATCTGTTCATATATTAAAAATAATAAAAATATTTATTGCATTATTCATGGCATCATAAAGCCCCATGTGGATACCCTATGGCATTTTCCGAAGGAATACCCACTTTGTGGTGGCATAAAAATAGAAATAACAAAAAAAAATAAATAAATAAATATATATAGCATTCATATTTAATTCTTGCATCTAAAAAAAAAATGGAATCCTGCTTAAATTAGACAACATAAAAACAACTCATAAAGGTAATCAATTACTCTTTGGTATTTGCTAACCCATTATTCAATTCGAGCCTCGAGTTTTTGGTTTCTTGTGGAGTATTTATGCAGGAACAACATTATAGCAAGGAGGGACTATCAGTGGTGACCACCGGGTTCGCTATTAGCTGGTCTCGCTCTAAAAGGAATCTACACCAGATATTGCGATCATCAAGCTTGGGGGAGGAGCATCCCCTAGTTATCAGGTGACTACACCTAAGCGATTTTTGAGTCTACTTTATATAATCATAAAATACCAAAAATATGTGGGCACATGAAGGTCCACAAGGTCATAGAGTCTTTTTGTTAAGAGTTTAATCTAAAACTATAAAAGATATATAACTAATAAAACCAAATAAATATTTAGTTCTATATTTATTAGAGTATAATTAGTCCAGGCTAGAGCTATTAAAATCGATGAACACTAAAATTGTTTTGGATGTGATGAATAGTTGCTCTGTTATAATGCTTACTAAAGTACCTACTTGCCAAACTTAAAATCTCCTTGGTTCTAAGCATTGTTGTTTTAATTGGAGAATTTATTCTGAACCATTAATTATGGAGGTATAAGCTTGCGCTAAGTCTAGGTAGTTGATTGATATGATTCATAAAGGTTGAGCTGCTATTTATCTTCTTCCTAGCATTACTAAGTTTTGGAGATTTTGTTTTTAAAAATCTAAAAAATACATGATGAGCTCTCGTATGACAAATGTGAATTCCTACCAAAGCCAAATTAATATCTTAGAGGATAGGAAAACCCTTTCACATTTAAGCTTGCTTGCTTTGCATTGAGTTCACCAACCTTGTGTTGTATACCTTATGAGAGTCTTGTCATGCTTTTAAAACCAAGAATTATTTGCACACTCCAGTTCACATATGCATTATTCCTACTTCAAGGAGTAATTGCAATCATTCACCATACTTCCATACATATTTATTATAAAATGTTCACCTCCTACACTGGGAGAGGACGCAAAAAATATACACACACCCTATAGGAATAACCCTGTCTTTAATGCTCTAAGTCCTGATTATATCTCTCGATTCATTTATTGTATTCAAAGGATACATGTGGCTATGCAAAATGAGAAAAAAAAGAGAGAGAAAAAGGGAGTAAAAGATGGACAAGTGTCCCAAAGAATCAAAAAACAATGGGTACTAGATGCCCGCCTCCCCGAATAAAAAAAATAATAAAAAGATAGCCCATGTCTTTCCCCGAGAAAGATTTTAAAAGAGAGTCATTCCCAAAAGAGCAAAAGTAGAAATAGGAGTTAGCCATAAATAACACATATGCACCCATCCACCATATTCCATACACATGCACATCTTGGTTTGATTGTATGCCTCGATTCTCTGTGGATCCACTAGTTGACTTTACAATACGTGTTTTGCAAGTATGCCTATCCTTGTTAATGCCAATCCTATAAGCTCCACTATATATACCTTTAGCTATAGGGGGCATAACAACATTAACGCCTCAAGAGAGAACCACAAATACCACATACATTGAGAGACTTGAGAGTGTCATACAATTAAGCTCTGAGTTTTATTCTGAAAACCTATCAAAAAACTTCAAAATGTTAGTATTGCAAAGAATTTGAGACATAGCACTTAGCTTAATTGTTCTATCTTTCGACTGCTCAAGACTTATGCAAAAGCTGTGAAACCCCATATTACAGGTAAAATGAGTAAGTTTAAAGATTAGAGCATATATTGTTTGATCCGGAGGAAATTTTGTTTGAAAGCATGTGTACTGGAAAGTATAATAATATTGTAGCAACTTCTGATCCAAATACAGTATCAACTAGACTTGGTGTGTTTGCCAAGGGACTGGCAAAAGGTAAAGCTTGGGGGTATTGTTGACACCTGTTAGCGTCAACTTTTACTAGGGCTTTTTACCCGATGGACAACAAGATAACACACTAGTCTAGGGCTTTATCTGACAAATTCCACGAGTTTTGCATATTCTGTAATTTCCAGGGTGATTTCCAGAAAAGCTGAAAAAGAGGGATCCTAACGCAAAATAACCACAAAACTTATCCGCCACGAAGGACATCACGGGAAGACTCAAGAAGACTCCAGAAGACACCGGAAGGAGCGAGGGGGCCAAAGGCCGCCCGGGTGGGGCCGGCCGGCCCCACCATGGCGGGGGCGCCCCCCCGTTAGGGTTTGGCTCCCCCCTTCTGGAATGTTCCTCCACCGCCTCCAAGGATGCATCTCGCCCCTACGTTATGTCGGTTTGATCCTGCGCGCACGCGCATCCCACCGGACTATAAATATGAGGGTAGACCCCCCTGGAGAGAGCCAATTCATTATTCATCAAGGTCTCAAGCCATCAAGCATCAAGAGCCTTCAAGTTCATCAAGAGCCTTCTAGTTCATAGGATTAGCTAGCTAGATTAGAAGTAGAGGAGATCTAGTTCTTCATCGGATCTGGAGCCCCCCGGCGTCCCGGCCGAGCGCGAGAGTTCGGTAATAGATCTAGTTCTTAATTACTTTATTGTATTCATTATTCAGATTAGGGAGACTTTACTCTAAATATATTCATATGTTCTTAACTGCAATAGTCATTGTCTACTTTGATTATATGTCTAGTTTAGTTACTTCGATCTTATTGAATTCATGTAATTGCTCGTATAGCGTTTATCCATATGTACAATGGGTAGATGATAGGCGATATATAGACGTGGTGTCTAGATGTCTTGTTTATCTGCGAGTGCACCCGATATATGCCGGGACGTGTGGTAGTCTGCGTGGGTGACAGCTACGTTAGTTCCTCTGTAGTCCACCCCCGTATGTAGGACTAGCATGGGCACGGCCGCAAAGGAGGTGACTTAGGTCTTAATACCCTCATTAGTTGATGCCTCTTTACATGCAATGATGATTTAGGGTTGATTTAGCAACGATTACTAGATGTAGTTGCACTAATTAGAGTTATTCAATTGACGTAGTTATAGACCTATCTCCATAGTTTATCCAATGGCTAGCTATGATTATGACTAGTAAGATGCTCGATGATTATCTTTAATTATGATATTTGATGATTATGCTATCACTGCATTTATCTTTATTTATCCCGTGACCTCTGCTTTTTTGTTATAAGTAGAGTATACGACTTAGGTAATATCGTTTATCATGTTCACATAGTTTCGCATCAATATGGCAATAATAGTTTATTACATAGCTTTCCTAGAGGTATAATTATAAATCGACAACCTGGAGACTTCCCTAGGTAAAATGCTACAATGGTATAATTATCTGTCCGCTTGCAGAACCCATTAGTTTACATTTATATCTTATTCATATATTTTATCTGCCTAGTCACAATAGTACAATATAAATCTATGTTAATTTCCTAACAATATAATTGGGGATGACAACCTACTTCATGTTTAGGAATGTTAGTAATTCAAGAGTGACTAGTTGCTAAATGACAAGTAATTATATACCAACCATTTCTGGGGTCATTGCTAGGAGTAGGGTTTATCTCTGCTTTTTAGTAGTGACGTTAGAAATGCCAACAATCTATGACTAATGTGGGGAAGTATACTACCTTCTGATCGGGATTCACCTAAAAAGCAAATATAAATATACACTCCTGCACATGACTCTTAAAATCTCAGAAGCCAAAAGAGAAGATGGGCTATACAAAGAAAAGATGCCATGCCAAAGAAGCATGAGCCAGAAAAGATACCATACCAAAAAGGTATGTGCCAAAAAAAAGAGAGTAAAACAAGGGGTGCAAAGACACCCGCCTGAGTGAAAAAAATAGGTGCAAAAAGCACCCGCCAGAGAGATAGCCCACACTTCTCAAAGAAGCAAAAGAGAAAGGAGCATGCACAGGAGGTATACAAATAAACATAACATAATACTTCCCAATCTAAAGGTATGATATTTCCTCCATAAAGTCTAAGAGAAAAGCAAAGTAGCATAAGAGGAAAAAAATCCTCTATGAGACCAAGGATATCATAAGAAAAAGCAAGTTTTATCACCTTTTCAAATAATAATAATAATAATAATAATAATAATAATAATAATAATAATAATAATAATAATAATAATAATAATAATAATAATAACCTAAGTCCTTAAGTAGAAGTAGAATAAGGAAAGTAAAATCAAAGTCACTTTTACTATTCAAGTTGTCTAGAGAAAAACATGGTGAACTTTGAAAAAGAAATTCATAGATCTAGATGGAATCTTGAAATAAACTGTATAAATATCAAGTACAAGGGGTACTATTTTATCTTAGTCATGAGCTTCACTCGAGGACGAGTAAAGGACTAAGTGTGGGGGAGTTTGTTGGCAGTGCTTAAACTCACATCTTATACTACCAAAATATATACAAAAGAGACAAGAAACACCATCATAACTAGAATATAGGGTTTATATACTAACAAATTCCATAGTTTTCATGAGTGTACATGTTTTGCAGGTCAACCATGAAAGAACATAAAGATGGGCCAAAAGTATATCAAAAATCTAAAGATCCGGCCCGAGGACAAAATCAATTCCAAGGGAACCCACATCCATCTGCATATTTGGGCTAAGCACCACACGTGGCAAGCATCTAGGCCCAAACCAACAACCGACCAGAGAAAGGCCATGGCCAACTGAGCCTCCCCTAGTGCACCCGCACCATGGTGCGGCCGCACCCCCAGCGTCGGCTCTTGGACCCACTTTTCTCTAGCGGTTCACTTAGGCGGTTCCAAGATTGGTTGCATGAGGGGTTACTGCTGTCCAGGCCAGAACCGATCTCCAGCAACTATAAAAGGACCCCCTCACCCCCTCTCAAAGAACACAACACAAATTGGAGAAGAAGAAGAGGGCCAAACTTAAATTCCATCCTAGCTTAGCTAGTTTAGTGTAGGGAGTGAGTGAGAGAACGTAGAGAGGAGGTTCGGGCGTGCCTGTCATCTCTCGTCTTGGATTCGGTGTCTCCTGGTTAAGGAGGCAGAGTGCCGGGTGTGTCGGCTCCCTCTCGACATGTACCTCTACGGCCGTATACTACTTAGAGTATAAGGTATGTGTTTGACTACGGTTGTGAGTCTCTATTTCATGTTTTCTTGTGCATTACATTCTTGCGGGTTCGTTGTTCGTCACTTGCCTTAGTAGCGAATGTTCTAGTAGAGGACTCCTGATAAAGACAGATGTTCCTGGCCAACGCTAGAATAGTAATCGTTAATGTAGACGTGGTGTCTAAGTTATAGATTACCCTTGTTTGCCTCACACTCCATGGGTGAGGGGTAGGTTTTAGGTGGTGACAGCCCTAGCATCCTTTGCATTCCCCCACATTCGGGTGTGGCGTAGAGTTATAGGCCGGCATCACCTAGCAGACTAGGTACGATCCGGTGCCTGAAGCAAGAGTGTAGTAAGCAGGATTATCTTCGTATAGAGAACCTAAACCGTAGAAAAATCTTAATACCCAAGTTATCCCTCCTTCTCAATACCCAAGTTATCCCTCCTTCGACCCTCCAGAGAGGACTAAGTTCAACGACTAAGTATAGCCGTTCTTCATGAAAATACGACACCCTGTTTATCACTGGATGAAGTGCTACGACGGTACTTCCGTGCGCTTGCGGATTTGGCTGCTTTTGCTAAGAAATACCAACAGTCACAAGATAAATGATAAAGATAAGTACAAATCATCAGCATAAACAGATAGAGACTCCTAGCTATATCATTAGGGTTACTAGCAGAACATCAAGAGATATTCCTAGGTTATTCCTAGCTATATGCCAATGCATACTATGGTTAGTGCAATTACACCTAGTAGTCATCGCTAAGGTTAGCATTATATCTACTCATAGTGAATATATTAGGGAAGTTTGAGAACATAGCATGTCCTTCCTTCGTATACAAGCCCTACTATGCCTATAAACGAGGGTTGGAATACATAGGACTCAACAAGATTATCAGACCCGTGATCTACCAAGCCTGGCATATAGGGTGTATTCACAGGTAAACAACGTATAAGCACCATGCTTACACAATGTTGACCACTCATCCAACGATCAATTAGATGAGTGCTATACGTACCTATAAATAAGTATAATGTCAATCTAGCTGTACTAAGCATATAACTGTTGGTATATTTAACGCACACAGAATAATCAAAGAGATAAATCCGCAAGCGCACAGATACCGCTGTAGCTTTCACCTAAGAGTATTCTAAGGTATCGAATTTCCACGAGGAACGCGAAGTGATCTAGTAACGAATCAAAAGCGTCTAAGGATAGAAAAGATAAATGTTTTTGGTGGGTAGAGAGGGGCTATCTAAGGTGATCTAGATAACTAAGAATCAAAATCACGATACTTGTCTACTTTGGAGCAACAGTACCTATCCAACTCTCGAATAAGACTGGGAAGAAGGTAGCTGGGTAAGGCTGCCAAAAGCTCTACGAAACACCAACTCCGACGTGGTGGAATACGAAGACCAACAGAGCTGTCACCTCTGAAGGCTACCACAACTAACCGTAAGAATTGGGCGCAAACTCAGGTAAACTCTAGCCTAGACACCACATCTACGCTATCGATTACTACTCTAACTACGCGCAATAACTAGAGCACTCAATACGAGCTAAGATCCCGTAAACATAGTAAAGTAAGAACAAAACTTAAATAAATAGAAAACTTAGAGTTACCAACTGAAGAACTTGAAGAAGATTCATCTCCGTAGAGGTACAAAGTTGAGGAAGATCCGTCAAGCCGGTTCCTCTTCTACTGCCTCCTCTCCTCTCTCCCTATTTTCTACTTTACAAGAGCTTTGGAGATGAGAGTCTATCCTTTCGAGGGACGCCTCTACATCTCCATAATATGGTGCACTCAACTAGGAGGGTCTACCTCTTTATTTATATCCTAGAAAAGCCTCCCACCTCTTCTGAACAGGCGATGTGGGACTATTCTTCTATTGTTTGCTTGTTGGGCCAAACCGACTTCGGCAACGGTGGAGATGCAAACCCTAAGGCGGTAGGAGGCCATCCGTCGAAGCGGGCCCTGATTGGGCTCTGGAGAGCGCCGGGCGGCCCCAGGGCAGATGGGCCCCAGCTTCGGTGCGTCGCCTCTGGTGCCTTCTAGAGTCTTCTAATGTTGGTTTCGGTGTAGAATTGATATCTTTTGACTCTGGACTCCGAATATAGCAAATGATATATCCGTTTCGATCGTCTCGACGAGCCCATCGCAATGATGTAGTCCAATTCATCATTTGAGATACTTCTATTCTGTGAAAAAATTGGATATACCTGCAAAATGATCGAGAACAACACAACTCGTGGAACTCGTTAGAATCAAACCCTACAACTATGCTTTATGATTCTTTTCATGTTAATTTATGCAATAATTGATGGTATAAAATAGGCATTAAGGACCATCAACAAGTTCCCCCAAGCTTATCCTTTACTAGTCCCTTAGCAAAGCCAAACTCAACAATGGATCAGGAGTTGCTGCTATATTTTCACTTCCAACAAGTACACATACCTTCAAACAAAAATTCTCCTTTAAATTTAGAAATCATATTATTCATCATGGGGCTTATTGCTCTTACCTTGGATCTTGAGTAACTGAAAGATAGAATGATCAAATCAAGTACTATGTCTCTAGTTCTTTCACTTCACCTTTCAATCCGGAGTTTTCATAATTAATTATATTATTATTAATTTTTTTTCAAAAGCTTAGAGACATATTGTTGTTAAATTAAACAAAGGATCCATAGAGAAAGTCAATCACACCATTGAATCGAGGAGCGCATGTATATGGAAAATGGAGTCAGATTTTTTTTTTAATTTATCACTCTCTTCTGTTTATTAGAGACACATGGCTATGAGGCTAATTCTACTATCGGGCACGTGCCCATTTTTTTTGATATTCATTTTTCGAGGTTCCGGACACTTGTCCCTTTTTATTTCCTCGGGATCTATCTTTTTGAGGTTTCGGACACTTGTCCCTTTTTATTTCCTCGGATACTTTTGCATAGCCACATGTCTTCCAACAAACTTTTGAGAGGATAGCAACAGATAATTATGAGCATTTATACAGAAAATGAATGGAATGTGTAAGTGATCTCAATTCAATAGCATGATAACTTCGCATAGGGTCAACAAGGTTTAATTTAACTCAATGCAATTATTAGTCATATTAATATTGGTAAATCTCCGGATCTCTAGTGTTGTTTAGAACAAGATAACAGTAGCTCGAGATCATCATATCATACCCACCAATTACTTAGACCTTAGATCAAGCATTTGCTACCCATGCATTTAATTTCACTGTAAGACATTATTATTAATTCAAGAGAACTCATGCTTGAAAGTAGGTACTGGAAAGAAATTACAATAGAGTAACTATTCATCATTTCCAAGACAAAATCATATTGTTCTTCAGTTTTTATTTGACTCTTAACAAACTAGACCGAATGATAAACACTCTATGATCACACCTTAATAAATAACTAAAGTATCTTTATTTGATTTTAATGATCATTCATTTATTTTTAATTAATAACTCACAAAAGACTTGACAGACGTGGACCTTCATGTGCCCACATATTTTTGGTATTTTATGACTATAAGATAGACTCGATAATCGCGTAGGTATACTTACCTGATAACTAGGGGATGCCCTCCCCCAAGCTAGATGTTTGCTTAGTCCTTGTTCACTCTTATGACCTCTTCTTAAACTTCTAAATCCTGCACAACTCAAATAGACACAAAACTCGTGGAACAAATTAAGTGTTAGGCATATAAGTTTCAGTTGTCCAGGGTCTTGGTGATTGAATTCCTTTTTAGATAGGATCATTAAATTGCAGAAATTCAATCAGGTCTATTTCTTCTAAGTTTTCAGTTTCAAGGAATAATTTCAAACGTTGGCCATTTACCTTGAAGATGTTACCTGAGTCATCTTGAATTGTAATGGCTCCATGTGATGAGGTTTCAACTACCTTGAATGGTCCTTCCCATTTGCTTCGAAGTTTTCCATGGCCAAAGAGCTTTACTCTTGAATTAAATAGCAGGACCTTATCACCAGGCTTGAACTCCTTGTGCTTAATTCTCTTATCATGCCATCTTTTTGTTCTTTCTTTGTAAATCTTGGAGTTATGATAGGCCTTCTCTCTCCATTCTTCAAGCTCAGATATTTGTATTTGACGATTCTTGCCAGCAAGATGGATATCCATATTCCATTTCTTGATTGCCCAGTAAGCTTTCTAATTCAACAGGCAAGTGGTATGTTTTACCATATACCAACTGATAAGGTGTCATGCCTATGGGTGTCTTGTATGCAGTTCGATAAGCCCACAGTGCATCAGAAAGCTTGTACTTCCATTTCTTACCCATTTCATCCACAGTCTTTTGTAGAATGTTTTTGATTTGCTTATTTGATGTTTCAGCTTGACCGCTTGTCTGAGGGTGGTATGGAGTTGCAATGTTGTGTTTGACTCCATTTTCTGCTAAGAACTGTTGAAATCTTTTATCAATGAAATGAGGTCCTCCATCACTTATGACCAATCTAGGCATTCCAAAACATGGAAATATTACTTCATTGAACATCTTCTTGGAATGCTTGGAGTCGGCAGCTCGACATGGTAATGCTTCTACCCATTTGGACACGTAGTCAACTGCTACCAAGATATATTCTACATCTCCTGACTTTGGGAGTGGTCCCATGAAGTCAATTCCCCAGACATCAAACAATTCCACTTGGAGGTTGTTCGTGAGTGGCATAGCATCCCGAGTATTAATGTTTCCATGTTTTCGGCATCCGAGACATCTTCCGACAAACTCTTTTGTATCTTGATACATCGTTGGCGAAAGAATCCGCTTTGCCAAATCTTAGCATGTGTACGGAATGCTCCATAATGTCCTCCATAGGGTGATGAATGACATCTCTCAATGATCTTCATGCCTTCAATTGTAGGGACACACCTCCGTAGCAATCCATCGGCACAGATCCTGTAAAGATATGGATCGTCCCATAAATGGGTACGACTCTCATACTGGAGCTTCCTCTTGTCTCCTCCTGGTGGAATATAACTTGCAACCATATAGTTGACAATATTTGCGTACCAAGGATCGGAGTCCATTACCGCGAGGAGCGTGTCATCCCTTAGATAGTCATTAATAGGTAGCTCATATGTGTCTTTATATTGGAGTCTAGATAAGTGGTCAGCTACTGAATTTTCTACTCCTTTTTTATCCCTTATTTCTATGTCAAATTCTTGGAGCAGAAGAATCCATCGGATTAACCGAGGCTTAGTATCTTTCTTAGTGAGGAGGTATTTAAGTGCAGCATGGTCTGTGTATATTATTACTTTCACTCCCACTAAGTAAGATCTAAACTTGTCTATTGCAAAGACCACTGCCAACATCTCTTTTTCAGTGGTAGCATAATTAAGCTGTGGCCCAGACAAGGTTTTGCTAGCATAGGATATAGCGTAATCTCTCTTATCTTTGGTTTGTCCTAAAACAGCACCAACTGCAAAGTCACTAGCATCACACATGATTTCAAAGGGTAGACTCTAGTCAGGTGGTCGGATAATTGGAGCTGAGATGAGTGCCCTCTTGAGAATCTCAAAAGCTTCAAGGCATTCCATATTAAAAATAAAAGGTACATCTTTGGCCAGAAGGCTACTCAGGGGTCTAGCAATTTGAAAAAAGTTTTTAATGAAACGCCTATAGAACCCTGCGTGGCCTAGAAAGCTACGAATGCCTTTTACATTTGTGAGAGGTGGAAGTTGTTCAATAACTTCAATCTTTGCTTTATCCACTTCTATCCCACGTTCGGACACCTTGTGTCCTAGCACTATTCCTTCCCGCACCATAAAATGGCATTTTTCCCAATTTAGGACTAAGTGCTTTTCTTCACACCGTTGTAAGACTATGTCTAAATTCTCTAAACATTCATCAAAGGTTTTGCCATAGACAGTAAAGTCATCCATGAATACCTCCATGATTTTCTCGATCATATCGGAGAAAATAGACATCATGCACCGTTGAAAAGAAGCTGGAGCATTACACAGCCCGAACGACATTCGTCTATATGCATAAGTTCCATATGGGCATGTGAAAGTAGTCTTACTTTGGTCATCTGGGTGGATTGGGATTTGGTGATATCCGGAATACCCGTCAAGGAAACAAAAGAAAGAGTGATTTGCGAGCCGTTCCAACATTTCATCAATGAAGGGTAACGGGAAATGATCTTTCTTTGTAGCCTTATTAAGTTTCCGGTAGTCAATGCACATACGCCACCCAGTGACAGTACGTTGAGGGATGAGCTCATTTTTCTCATTCCAAACGACCGTCATTCCTCCTTTCTTTGGCACAACTTGGACAGGGCTAACCCACTCGCTATGAGGTACGGGATAAATAATCCCAACATGTAAAAGCTTAAGGACCTCTTTCTTAACAACTTCTCGCATTGCATTGTTAAGTCTCCTTTGTGGTTCCCTCGATGGTGAAGAATCAGGATCGGTGGGAATATGATGAGTGCAGAGAATGGGACTAATTCCCTTGAGGTCTTGGAGTGAGTAGCCTATAGCTGATTTATGTTTTTCTAGGACAGTGACAAGTTGATAAGTTTTATCTTGGGAAAGCTTGTCACTTATGATGACAGGTGTTTCTCGGTTATTATTGAGAAAGACATATTTTAAGCCAGAAGGAAGGGGTTTTAGCTCAATAGAGGGTTGTGATGGTTCCTCTATTTCCTCTATCTTTACAGGCTCTGCCAACTCTTCCTCTTCTTGAATAAAGTGTTCATCATCGAGAGTTGGTTGGGCCATGTCTTCTAAAGATACTACTAAGACTTCCTCAACAGGGTCTGGTTCAGGCTTGGGTTCTACTATTGCATTATTTGAGCGTGCAAGAGAGATGGTGATAGGAGAACTTCCTAGTTTTATATCTAAGAGACCCTGTTTGTGTCTTTCTTGAAAGAGTGCCCCAAAAGGTACACCAATCAAGATGGATGCGTCTGAGATGTCAAAGATATGAAAATCTAACCGATACTCAGAACTTCGTATTCGCAATGGAATAGACCTTATGACCCCATAACTTTCAAGAGTAACTCTAGGAGGAATTCGTAAAAGCTTATGAGATGGAGTCAAGAACTCGTTGGGGAAAAGTTGTTCGGCTAAAGCCTTTGAAATGATATTCATCCCAACGGTTGGACTATAGTAAGCCTCTATAGTGGTTCCCTTAATAAAGCAAGTGATGACATCTGAGGGAGCATTGATTTGGGCTACCTCAGTGGATAACTCCGTTTCTGCCAACCACTCATGACTCATGATGGCTGATAGTCCTTTAATATGTTCCATAAGGAGAGAATCATTATTTGGGCCATCATCGTCCTCATATGACACAGAGTGTGTCAGAGGCTTCACTTGAACTGGTAAATTCGAGGCATTGCCAAAATCTTCAAAAAGATCATCCTCGATTTCAAAAGGAAACATGGAAGGATGAGGTTCATCATCTTCTAAAATGTGTTGTGTTTCCTTTATTAGAGATTCTTTAACAACCAAATCATCTATAGGATTTAAAGGAATTTTAGATTCGGTTGTATCTGTCTCCTCTTGTTGGTCGGGGCTTGGCTTGACTTCTTCTTCAGGAAATTCATCAAAGATGCCAGTGTAAGGGGTGTTTTCAAGAATTTTCTCTAGTATGGCTTTCCCTCGCTCATGGTATTGTGCGAGAATGAACCCCCAGAAGATAAGCCAAGATGTAGAGCAGCTTCCTTGTTAAGACCAAGATGGAAGTGGTAAAGAAGCACGTGGTCAGGCAAGTGAAGGGTTGGACCGGTATTGATAAGATTTAAGAACCTAGCCCAAGCTGCTCCTAATGTCTCCTTCTCCTTTTGTTTAAAGGTAAGAACTTCTACTCGAAGAGCGGCGATCCGAGGAAGAGGGAAGAAAGCAAGACAGAATTTGTCTCGAAGTTCATCCCAATTTCCTTTTACTCCTCCTACAGTATGAGCATACCACTGTTTCGCTCTTCCTAAAAGGGAGAATGGAAACAATTTCCATTTAATGGTCTCTTGTGTCATGCCAGCAATATTCAAGCAAGAACACAATTGCTCAAATTCTCTAAGATGGGTGTATGGATTTTTGTCTTCTAATCCAGAGAAGGATTGCTCCCGAACCATGGCTACGAAAGCAGGGCGAAGCTCATAGCCATCAGTGAGTATAGGATGTGATGATGGTGGAGGCTCCAACAACTCGCCCTTTGGAGCCAAAAATTGAAAGATAGGCGTGGAATCCATGTGGTAAGGGTAAAGGTGGTAAAAACGAAAATAAAAGATACACGCATCGAACTTGGCTCGATCCCGCACAGCTACCGTTCCCGACAACGGCGCCCGAAAAGCTTGTTGGTATATTTAACGCACACAGAATAATCAAAGAGATAAATCCGCAAGCGCACGGATACCGCTGTAGCTTTCACCTAAGAGTATTCCAAGGTATCGAATTTCCACGAGGAACGCGAAGTGATCTAGTAACGAATCAAAAGCGTCTAAGGATAGAAAAGATAAATGTTTTTGGTGGGTAGAGAGGGGCTATCTAAGGTGATCTAGATAACTAAGAATCGAACCCACGATACTTGTCTACTTTGGAGCAACAGTACTTTCCAACTCTCGAATAAGACTGGGAAGAAGGTAGCTGGGTAAGGCTGCCAAAAGCTCTACGAAACACCAACTCCGACGTGGTGGAATACGAAGACCAACAGAGCTGTCACCTCTGAAGGCTACCACAACTAACCGTAAGAATTGGGCACAAACTCAGGTAAACTCTAGCCTAGACACCACGTCTACGCTATCGATTACTACTCTAACTACGCGCAATAACTAGAGCACTCAATATGAGCTAAGATCCCATAAACAAAGTAAAGTAAGAACAAAACTTAAATAAATAGAAAACTTAGAGTTACCAACTGAAGAACTTAAAGAAGATTCATCTCCGTAGAGGTACAAAGTTGAGGAAGATCCGTCAAGCCGGTTCCTCTTCTACTGCCTCCTCTCCTCTCTCCCTATTTTCTACTTTACAAGAGCTTTGGAGATGAGAGTCTATCCTTTCGAGGGACGCCTCTACATCTCCATAATATGGTGCACTCAACTAGGAGGGTCTACCTCTTTATTTATATCCTAGAAAAGCCTCCCACCTCTTCTGAACAGGCGATGTGGGACTATTCTTCTATTGTTTGCTTGTTGGGCCAAACCGACTTCGGCAACGGTGGAGATGTAAACCCTAAGGCGGTAGGAGGCCGTCCGTCGAAGCGGGCCCCGATTGGGCTCTGGAGAGCGCCGGGCGGCCCCGGGGTGGGGCCGGCCGGCCCCACCCTATAGCAGATGGGCCCCAGCTTCGGTGCGTCGCCTTCTGGTGCCTTCTAGAGTCTTCTAATGTTGGTTTCGGTGTAGAATTGATATCTTTTGACTCTGGACTCCGAATATAGCAAATGATATGTCCGTTTCGATCGTCTCAACGAGCCCGTCGCAATGATGTAGTCCAATTCATCATTTGAGATACTTCTATTCTGTGCAAAAATTGGATATACCTGCAAAATGATCGAGAACAACACAACTCGTGGAACTCGTTAGAATCAAACCCTACAACTATGCTTTATGATTCTTCTCATGTTAATTTATGCAATAATTGATGGTATAAAATAGGCATTAAGAACCATCAACAATAACCACAATAGACAAAGAACATAACAACTATGAATATAAGCAGATAAGTATTCATCAATTCAATTGTAGCAATCATATAATCTATACAATAAAAGGGAACAAAGGTGAGAGAAGGTAAGAACTATACCAAATACAAGCTCTTGATGGCTCCGAAATCCAAGCCTTCGCTTGCCTCCCTCTAGTTCTAACTAGCTATCTAAGCCCTAGCTAAGGAGCTCTGATTAGAGTTTCTAGCTAATGATCAGACTTCGAATGAGAATGAATGAATGTGCCCCCTCTCTTGGGGGCTCCTGCCCTTCTTTTATAGCCCAGGGCGATGATCGTGAGCCATCAGATCAAACCGACTTTGACATACGGCTGAGATCAATGCTCAAAGGTGGTGGAGCAACCTGGGCGAAGCGGGCCAAAAACGGGCCAGGAGCCAGACCGGCAGGTCTGGGGTGGGACCAGCTGATCCCACCTAGTGGCTCTGGCCCTCCCCTTCGGCGTGGTGTCTTGTGGCCTCTTTTAGAATCTTCCTGTGTTGCCGTGGCACCTGATTTCTTGTTCTATGTTTCGATAAACTTCTGGGATTACGTCTTTTCTAGTTTACACCTCCAAAAACAGTGAAACACCAAAACTCATGGAATTCTATCAGTGCAAACCCTATATCTACTTTGATGATCGCAATTGCATCCTTTTCTATGGCTAGTTGATGGTTAAATTCATACATTAACGACCATCAACAATAAGTATAAATCATCAGCATAAACAGATAGAGACTCCTAGCTATATTATTAGGGTTACTAATAGAACATCAAGAGAAATTCCTAAGTTATTTCTAGCTACATGCCAATGCATACTATGGTTAGTGCAATTATACTCAGTAATCATCGCTAAGAGTTAGTATTATATCTATCCATAGGGGACATACTAGCAAAGTTTGAGAACATAGCACGCCCTTCCTTCATATATAAATTCTACTATATCTATAAACAGGGGGTAGAGTACATAGGACTCAACAGGATTGTCACACCCACAATCTACCACCGAACCCAGCCTATAGGATGCATTAGCAGGTAAACAACGTATAAGCACCACACTTATACAATGTTGACCACTCACCCAATGTACATTTAGATGAGCTTTATACAAACCTATGAATAAGTATAATGATAATCTAGCTATACTAAGGATATAACCATAATAGACAAAGAACATAATAACTATGAACATAAACATTATGACATTCATCAATTCAATTGTAGCATTCATAAGATATATACAAGAACAAGAACAAAGGTGAGAGGAGGTAAAGAACTATACCAATCCATGCTCTTGATGGGATCCAGAATCCAAGCAAGTGCTTGACTTTTTCTAGTTCTATCTAGTTATATAGGCCCTAGCTAAGGAGCTCTGATTAGGTTTTCTAGCTAATGATCGGACTTGAATGAGAGATGAATGAATAAGACTCTCCCTCAGGGGGTCCTGCCATTCTTTTATAGCCCGGTGGGTTGAACGCGAGCCATCGGATCAAACCAACTTCGGCGAACGACGGAGATTACTCCTTAAAGGCAGTGGAGCAAACTGGGCGAAGCAGGCCACGAGTAGGGCCCACTAGGAACCGGCCGGTCTAGGGGGTGACCTGTCGGTCCCCCCTGGCACATCCTCGGCCCCATCTTTAACGAGGGGTCTTCTGGTGTCTTCTAGAATGTTTCTGCATTGCTATGGTGTCCGATTTCTCTTTCTGTGCTCCATTATCATTTTGGGATTGTGTCTTTTCTAGTTTACACCTGTGAAAATATTAATTCACCAAAACTTGTGGAATTCTATCAGTGCAAACCCTAAGTCTATGTTGGTGATCGCAATTGCATCCATTTTGATAGCTAGTTGACCGTTAATTTAGGTACTTAACGACCGTCAACAATGCCAAAGGGGGAGAGAGATGAGTGATAGATTTAGGGGGAGCATGTGAGAGGGAGTCATTTCTTTTGGTGTGATACTCATGCATGCATACCAGATTTACTTTTGCGTCTTGTGAGATACTTGCTTATATGCTTTTGGTGATCATATGTGATATGACATGTGACATGTGGTTTCATAGTGCTCTCTACTTCATATTTATACATATGTTATGCCTTGTCATGTGTTGATGCTCATTTACTTTGCTTTCGCGTTTTACTCCGTTCTTTATGCTTCGTACTTGGACTTAATTCATATCCTTTGAGTACTCTTGATTGGCTTGGGTCGTATAAGCTTTACTAACCCCTTTGTTCTTATCGCTAAAAGCTTATACAAACCAAGTGCGTCGAAAACCTCACTTTTCTCCCATACTCAAGATTGTTATCATCAATCACCAAAAAGGATGAGACTGAAAGCACCTAGGCTCCTAGATTGGGTTTCGATGATTGATGACAACCGTTGATTACTATGACTAATGTGTGTTTTGCAGAGACGGTAGAATATTAGGTCATGGTAATGCCAGTCAATGGGCTTTATGGTTTTCATGCCCCCTATCGATGAAATCATTTCGGTTTCCAAAGGATGGTCGGCAAGGTTAAGGACTGCTAGTTCTGAGTGTCGAAAGAAGTTGGGTGACACTTAGATTAGTTGTAGGGCTTTGTTTTCTCCTTGACCTAGGTGAGTCTAATAGTTTAGGTGTGGTGCACACTTATCAAACTTAGAACTAGGTTGCTCTAAAATAGCCCTAAGATTGATTGGAGTCAAAATCATTCATAAAGTGTTTGAATCAGATGTGAACAAAGGTCCTTTTGCTGCCTCAGATGCTGAAGGGAACGCTGGCAGCAGCGTCCGGTGAGTACTTAGCAAATGCAATAGAAGTGGAATGTGCACCAGACGCTCCGAGGGTTTGGCGTTGGACGCTCAGGCATCTCCTGCTGTAACAAGTGCACTGATGAAGAAGGCGTCGGATGCTCCTGTGGTGGGCATCGGACGCCCATTGAAGCATTGGATGCTTTACCGAGAGTTCCAAAAACTCTATTGGCACGTCGGACGCGTCCGTGGAGCATGCATCGGACGCTGTCCCGCGTTAGGTGTGCACCGAATGGCTAGCTAGCTCTGTGGATGACTTTCAGGTGGTTTCCTTCTGCGCGTCTGATGACCCCGCCAGAGTTAATAATTGGAGAGTAACTTTTGGGCTTGTGTGAGAGGCTCATAAATACATTCCCAACCCCTCCATACTCCCACTCTTGGCCATTTGTTCAGCTGAAGCAGTCATTGAGAGCAAGGGAGTGCAAGATCCTAGTGAGGTGTTTGTGATTTAAGAATCCAAGATTAAAGACCTCATTAGTGTGTTGAGAGTGATAAGTGTGCATCCACCTTTCTCATTAGACTTGTCTTAGTCAAGTGAGAGTTTGCTTGTTACTCTTGGTGATCGGCATTACCTAGACGGCTCGGTGGCGATTGGCAGCATGGTGATCATCCGGTGGTAATTGTGGATGACCTATCTTATCTTGTGAGCGGTTTTAGGCGATTGACCGTGTTGTAGTGACGAAGAATCAGCACGTAGAGAGCGCTTGATCCTTGCGCGGATCAAGGGGGAGCTACACCCTTGCGCAGGTGCTCCAACGAGGACTAGTGGGGAGTGCCGGCTCTCCGATACCTCGAAAAAACATCGCCGTGTTCCTCTTCCGCTCTTTACTTTGCGCATTTACATTTGTGCAATTACTTCATGTCTTTACATACTTAGAATTGCCCTGCTAGAGTAGAATTGAAACTTAGAGAGCTAAACTTTTATACGTTAGAATCATAGAACACACAATTAGGCACTAAGAGTGAAATAGGCTAGCGATAGGTTTATACTGTTGCGATAAAATTTAGAAAAGCCCAATTCACCCCCATCTTGGGCATCTTGATCCTTTCAGAGCAATTTTAATTAAATGAGTCTCTAAATGATACTTTAGAGAGTGAGCTCAATTAAGAAAGATTTTTGGAGATGCTCTAACAGTTATGACCTATTTTTAGATGCCAAATGAGAGGGCTAAACATGGGGCTAACGCTGCTAATTGGTGATTAGAACACATTAGCCACCCTTACTAGTCAATGTTAAGAGGCCGAGCGGTAGCTCAGGTGGTGTGGCCAGCTAGCTATGAGCCCGCCGGCCAGGGTTCGAACCCTGGTCTCACACCCAAAAAAATTCCCCTCCCGCTGTGCTCACGAGCCTAGTGACTGTGCCGGCCGGTTGATCTGTCCCGGTTTCGTCTAGCCTTCTTGGGCATGAGCCGGGGTTTGGGGGGATTTTCTCGGCCGGGGTAATAACACGGTCCCTTCTTAACAGAAATACCATAGGGAGGTTCTTCCCCTACCGACCAAGTTTTACTAGTCAATGTTAAGTAGTCGTTTATTATCATAAGATAGGCTATTTTTAGTGATGCGATACAAACATGGCCTAATAGTGTGCATAGGAGTGAAGTAGTGTTGGGTATAGGCAAAAAATACAGAGTCTATAACTTGGAATAAAATTTCGTCATATATGCACACTCTATAACACATATCTATACATCCACAATGCAAGTACTACACTCTTTCTAATTTGTTTTTTTTGTTAATACTCTTATTTCTAATTTGTTTTTTTGTTAATACTCTTTTCTAGTTTGTTATAGCTTCGCTACTGAGCGTGCAACATATATGAGTCAATGAGTGGATGATTTGTGGTTAATAAATTGTTCACGTGGAATTATATAAGTTATCCACGTCATGACGCATTATGATTTTTTTGTCGGAATGTCAAGACTCATCAGGGTTGTTTAAAACCCCACTTGAGTCTGCTCGCACAGAGCATTTGGGCATCCGTGGCTCCTTCCTGTGCAGACGTGCGGTCTCAGCTATTTTGCAAAAATGCCGTTTACATCCATGGAAATCAACCCGCAATCCAGTTTGGTTGTGATCTACAGTGTTTACGTTCAGTTATTTTTCATTTAACCCCCCTGTTTTACAATTTATTTCAACGTGAAGAAAACAAAATTTGAGTTCCTTGTCATTTTTACGAAAAACACCCGCAGGCAGTTTTGCAAAGGACACCCCCTGCCAGCCCGAAGTCCCCGACCCTAGCTTCCCCTTCATTCTCTTGTCTGCCCCGCCGCCGCTCGCTGCTCGCCTCACATCTCCCGGCGCCGTCGTCGCTCAACCATGGGGAGCCGTGCAAGATCGACGTGAGCAAATCGAAAGTGCTCGCCGGCCTTTGCGGCGTCCCCGCTCGCCACCCATGACACCGACCTCCCAATGATGGAGGCCTCGAGGGGATCTCCTGCAATGAGGACAACGGTGACGCTGACCTCCTGACGGTGGAGAGGATCTTTGTGCTAGGTTGGCAACTTGTCCTCCAGGAATGTCGAATCAGGTCTACTATGATGAGAAGCTCCAGTCTCCGGCGTCCGAGCTCCAGATCCCCTTCCCGCCCTTACCCACCCCAGCCAGTGCTTCTATAGTTCTACTAATCAATCATTTTTTTGTTCGGAGATGGCTGTTCTGGTTTGGGGTTTCCATGTGCTTTGTGCCGTGGACTCGGACTCAGAGGCCACCAGATAGCAGGTATGTACCCCTACCCTCCCATCTCCTCTCTTTTCCTAGCAAGAAGATGCTTCTATGGATTGTTCTATTGAACTGCATGACACCTCTCCTATCTATCTTCTTCTGGAAGAAAACAATCGGTTGAAGACGAGATGATGCTCAAGATGCAGGAACATCACAAATCTGGAAGCCCTTTCCTTGATCCACAACAACTCCACCTCACCACCGCAAGTACACACTAAATTCTCTGCTTTCGTCTGCTCCAAGCTCAGGAAACAACAAGATTTGACCAGGTATGCTAATTAAGTGGACAGCACAGATTGCTATTTTTAGGACTATTAATACATTTCATCTCTGCCCGAACCAAATGTCATTAAAAATCCCTAAGGCACTATAGGAGGTTTCTGGTGACCAGATGATGGAGATGGTGAAAAGGGTGAAGCTCCAAATGTTTGAACTGACTTTGCTTCAGCTTTGCTCTGATTTGTATAAAGGAGAATCAACATGGTCACTTATTATTTTGTTAGTTCTTTGTTCCTTGTCTTGATAAAATAAATACTAATTTGGTATCATTAGTTTTTATGATCCTTATTACATTCCTTCCTTCCCTGTGATATTTTCAGTTTGTATTACATATAGCTCCTCTCCCTATCCAGTAGTAGATGGATCTTCTCCAAGAGTTCGTTGTGCCCAGGTTCATGCTTTAAAGGTCTGTGTATTGTTTACTTCTTGAGGCTACATTATTAGGTGCCAGGATCAAATAAAAAAACAGCAGGCGAATAGATGAGGAATAGTATTAGTATATGGTAGTGTGGAGCTATTTCCGTTTCAGATACATAATTAAATGGTTCAATACAGTATGTTACCTTTCTTTACATGAATATAAAGGACATATACTGTTTCGAATTACCAAAATTCCTCCCTACATGATTTCTTTAGATTCAGATACCAAAGCAACTTTTTTTTTCTGGGTATATTCTACATGGAGCAGAATATGATGAAATACGCAGATTATTATTTGTCGCCTTTGCTGTGGCATTTTTAATTCGCAGGATATAAATAGGAGGATAAAGTTAAAAAAACAGCAGGGAAATAGAGGAGGAATAGTATATGGTAGTATGGAGCTATTTTCATTTCAGATACAGAATGAAATAGTTCAACCTGGTACGTTACCTTTTTGTACGTGAATATATAAGGACATATAGACTTTCAATGTTAAATCTGCTTCCAGGCCGGTTACTAACCAGCTTGTCATTTTACATGTCATACAGACGAGAAGATACTTATGTCCAAGCTATGCACCTTTCAAATGCAAGATACATAGACTATTTTTCTTCCAGGAACATTCATGTGTACGAATCTCTAAATAAAGATGGTAATGACATGCCTGTCATTAACTTGACTTCTTACATTACCTGTGGTTTCTTCATATGTTTCACATTTTCCTATAAATTTTTGCAAACTCCAAAACGCATGCTTTTGGAGCCATAAAAGAGCCGTTGGATTAGGATGACGACCATGCTGGGCAGAAGGCACAAAAGAAGGGTGGAAGGCTGTCCAATAAGAAGCTGGAGCGCTGAAGATTAGAAAACTCAAACACATATGAACACAATTTAATGGTGTTTGCGATTTTGTTTAGAACTTATGTGTATAGTATTATACGGTACTAAGATTAAGCTATGTTCATCTAACGTTATGTAATGTTTATCCTTGGAGATTACGTAATAAACAATGATGTTGATTCTGATTTTGTTATTAGTCTTCAAAGTAATATTTACCATTGTGATTTATCTCATTATCAATCTCTTTAATGAACTTGCTGAAATTTAAGGTTGTGGAATAAAAGTCACTGAAATTTAAGGTTGTGGAATAGAAGTCACGGTATAAGGCGCCCAAAGGGTGCTTGATGTTCTAGTTTGTTGAACTAACCCAGCAGTGTGAAGGGAAGTAACCCACATGGGCTGCTTCCTTGGGTTTATGGTCCATGATGAAATGGAAGTTTTGGTACTCGCGTACTGGGCCACATGCACGACCCTGGCCTTCATCTAGATCTTCCTCTCAGAAAGGGAAAAAAGAGGAAGTTTTCCAGCAACAACAGAGAAAAAGGATAGAAGGAAGTGGAATGCCTCAATGTCATAGAACCGGCGAAGTTGAATGGCCCACATACACTCACCATTGCCTTTCAGGCTTCCGACTAATTATGCATGGGAGACAAACGACTTAGACAGCTCTATTCTTCCGAACAGGATCGAATTGCTACAACAGTCATCACAGTATTACATAAAGTTTTACATAATTATACAAATATATTACATCAAAGTAAAGAGAAAGTCTTACACCATAGTTTTATAAACCAGTGTTAAATTTATTACAAACCATTGTTCATCTCTCACTCAAAGTAAGTAGCATTATTCACTTTATTACATGACAAGCAAAAGAGGGTCACCCTGCCCACGGGTGCACACCAGACAAAGCAGGAACATCTTCTACTTTTGATCGTCCTCTTCTAGAACCATCATACAAAGGAACAGGACATCACCTGTTCATGAGGTTCGCCTGTAACATGGGTTTAACAAACCCTGAGTACATGAGGGTACTCAACAAGACTTACCTGACTAGGGGGAGAATAACAAGGACATGCTGGCATAATGGGGTTTCTAGGCCAGAAACCAGAGAATAATTTTTTGAAAAAGCTTACTAAGACTTCATCCTTATTTGCATGTTTTTGCTCAAGTTAGTATTACAAGTCTCACATTAGCACCTAAACTAAAATCATACCCTTGTTGTCAAAGCATATCCTCATCCAAGTATCATGTTCCATAATTAAACTACGATGTAGGGTAGCGGAACAAGTCTACATAACCGAGGAGCAACGACGATTTGAACCGATTAATACCTAGCTGGGGATTCCTAACAACACGATATACGCAAGTCCCAGACATACATATATCAACCATTCACTAGGATCCTCCAAAACCCGACTGGGTCCGCACTACCCGAGAGCATAGTACTCCACTGCCCTATGCCGTCCCAGACGGTTTTTTTGTAGGCTGGGTACACGCTACTCTCGCCGTCTCTCCATTCCAATGCGTAAATAGCCGTTCGCGTAATTGATTAGCCAAGTTACTCAGGCATCCCGAAGTATGTGGCCAGTACTGCAAGTCTCGCTCATATAACAAGCCTACAACGATCGGTCCTTAATCGACATACACGGACCAGCACGACCAGGTAAACCTATCGGCTTCCACCAAAGACATTACCCAAGTCCGTCCGGTCTCCAATTATTTTTATTTCATTATGCCATCGTCTACTTAGGACAACCCTGAGTAGCAAACCACTTTGAATGATGAAATCATCACTTGTACTTTGACTTCTAAGCATGGCTAAGCTTTCTAACTTATCAAGACTTTCGGTTTGACAAGGTAGAGTAAAAGGAGTAGCAAGGCTGATTATGCATCAAGTGGGGGTTCAACCATTTCTTAACCAACTAATGCATCAACATAAAACTTAAGTGTAAGTAATTCTTTTCGAAAACAAAAGGTAAAGAAGGCTTATGCTCCGGGGCTTTCCTTCAGCAGTTAGCTCACACTCCTCTGTTGGACAACAGATGTCAAACCCTACTTGCTCCAGGGAATTCACCGCACGCGGGACTGGATCACCACTAGCTCCTTCACTCACACAAACTATCGAAGATAAGAGTGCATGCTTAACTTAATTCAGAAATGAGGATGAAATGCAAGATGAGATGACTTAAGTGAGAAGATCAAGATTAATGCTCTTGAGTACAACTTTCCTTCACGGTAAAGTTGCATTCAGGGTTTCATATTTAGTGTTTTATCACCACAAACAAGTTTTAATTATTTAATCAACATAGTGACCATAAACATCACAACCAGCACAGGATCATGCCACAGGACAGTAGTGTAGTAGTGTCCCAAGGTCTTCAGTTAATCACAAAAACAAGCAACTCTAAATTAACTTTCTCCTTTTATTAATTATTTTATTATTAACATAAGACTAGCACTTCTACTAACTAAAGCATTGCATTGCCACGGACCAGTGGGGTGTAGTGATCCAAGGTCTTCATTGAATGCCAAAAACCACTCAAGTTGATTAAGGAATTAACTAAGCCATTTGGTTATTAATTATTAACCTTTTTCATGGTCATTTAGTGAGCCTAAATATTTTTCCAAAGTGAAGGCACTCAAAACAGTACCCAAATTTTTATGGAGATAGGTTTCAGCATGTAAAGCTTAACCCTAAATTTTTATAACTTTTGAATTAATATTGTGGCCTACAAAAATTATAAACTGAGCATTTATGAATTAAAAGAGGGAATTTTAATTCATACAAATTTGATAACAGCTAACTCTCATTTTTCTTATATAGATAACATCACAAGAAATACAGAACAATTTTTCTTATATTTTTAGCACTCATAATTATTTAGTTATGAATTTACAAAATTTCAGCAGATCAATTCATTTCTGAAAAAATCGGAAAAGGACAAAATCCTTTTCTTACCCACGCTCAGCCAGCCACAAGGGCTGACAAGCGGGCCCTAGGTCAACTGCACAGTGCACCCGCATGGTGCCGCGGGTGACGGGCCTATGACCAGCCTGCTTGCCGTCGGCGACCTCGCCGGCGACGGGAAGAGCACCGACGTGATCCTCAAACTCCCACGCACCTGTCTAAGGTATCGGTTGACCTTCTTAAGCACCACAGCGAGCACAACGGCGGCCATGGCAGCTCAACGGTGCTCTGGCGTGGTGGAGACAGCCAACAGTAGGGTTGGCAGTGACGAGAAGGTTGCCAACAGCTTTCCCCTACCCATGTGAACACGCCTACAAAGCTAAACGATCAAATCACGGTCAGGAATCAACTTGCCCGCAGCCATGGCGGCTCAGCGGGGCAAGGTATGCCGGCGTGCAGCGTTCCAGTGAACATAACACGGTGGAGGTTCAATTAACGACTCGTGTAGCACCTGCAGCTCGCCATGACTTCGATTAGCTAGATGGTTGATGTTGAGATCGAACGGAGAGACGCTGCCGGCGGTGATGGCGACAGCGGTGGTGTGAACTCACGGACCCGGCGGTGTTCCGGCGCGTCTGGACATGCGCTGCAGAAAAGGAAAGGCTGATGGCCAACAGTGAAGGATGGCGAAGCTAAGGCAAGATAAGGAAAGGCATGAGCTGCGCTGAGCTGCTATGGCCTGGGTGGAATACTTATCACGGCGCTCAGGAACGGCGATAGGGAAGACGACGTCGCATGGCCGATTCCGGCGACGATAGGAGACAAGAGCGGGCTCTGTGGTTGCGCAAAGGAATGGCAGAGCAGTGTGTAAGAGCTCGAGTGTGATTATAGAGTGACTAGCTCAAATTTTGCCGTCGATCCGAGACGGCCGGCAGTGAGGAGGAGAGGGAAAAAAGGACGGTGACGGCCGGTGCTTGGTTTTTATAGGGCATGGACGGGTTGGAGAGGTGGCCAGCGCCTTCGCGAGCTTGGCCAGGTGGATAGCAGCACGCGTTGGCCAGGGAAGGCTTGGGAACGGGCACCTCATTGCCGGCGACAGGGAGGCATACGAGAAGGAGAAAAGAGATTTCCCTCTGGTTACTGTAGCAGTTTCCCTTTCTGTCTTCTTTTTAAAATTACTTCCAACAATATATAACAACTTGAAAAACTTCCAAAATAAAAGTTGTCCAAAATTTTGAATTCTACAACTTTGCTTTTGGGCTTATCCCCAAATTCCAAATATTTTTGAAATTATAATTTTCAGTTTTGAATTAGGGTTTCAAATAGGATTTTTCAAATTATTTTACTTTTGCAAATTTGAGCAAATAATCAGTGGTCATTTATTGATCAACTGACCCAACCTTTAGCTCCACTGCAAAGTGCAAAGTTTGTACTTTGAAATAGAACCAAAGTTTGGAACTTGTTATTTTCAAAATTGCTTATAATTAGCTCCCCAAATTTGAATCTTTAATTGCAAATTCAGCACTTAGCCAAATTTAGCTAGGTTATGAATTTGAATTTAATTTAGCTAGGTTATGCATTTGAATCTCAACTCAAATTTGGTTCTTTAATTTGGATAATTTGACTTGTAAATTTGGTTAGGGTAAATTTAGTTGGTTAGCCACGCACTTGTCATACCAAAGTAGGTTTTTAGGGTTAACAACATTTATACACCCTAATTATTCACTAAGTGGATTTATGTGATCATCATAACTACTCCCTCCGTACCTAAATAACTGTCGCTTCGCTTCCCAAGAGACAAATGCTGGCAATTTTAATAAATAATAAATATCATTGATTAGTATCATAATTAGTATCATCGGAAAGATCTTTGGGTCTAGTTTTTTAACAAAATTATTTGGAGATACAAATATTGCACGTATTTTCTACAAATAAAGTCAAACTTGTGGCACACATCCCACGGCGACAAATAATTAGGGACGGAGGGAGTATATCATGTGAAGCAAGACATAGGTAAACAAATGCAACTTACTTCAACCATTGATGCAACATTTTTGGCTTACTAACATGATGACATGGCAATTTTATTAACGCTTATGTCGGGCCCCAATTTTAGGGTCCACTGGGCATCATGTATCAGTCCCTAGATCAATAGCTGATATGCAGCTACTTGTTTCATGGCTTTAATTTGAGCTGTGGATCCCACTCTAGAAACTGAAATACCCACATCAATAGCAGGTCGAATTCCGGCATTGAATAGATCCGCGGATAAGAATATTTGTCCATCAATAAGATTTATATAAAAAACTATACTTTTATTAATAACAGGGAAAGCATTACAAAAGTATAACATATCTTGGGCTATGAGCCTTACAACAACATCAGAGTTAACACACAGCAATTCTAAGACATCATGGCTCCATTCCTACAGGCAACTTGAAGTGTAGACGTAAACCTTATCCTTAAGCGCATTCCTAATGCTTATTCCTGATAGTCCTAGCGTAGCTCCTTCATATAGTAGTATGTCTCCTGTGGTTTCATCCTTGCGTAGTTTTGGTAGCTCCGTCCTTGTCCTTGTACACACTCCAACAGCTTCTCTCCTAAAAACATAGAATGGAGGGGATTGAGTATAAACGTACTCAGCAAGTCCTAATATGGGGTAGGTGAGGTGGATAGCGAAGGCTGAAAATGAAGATGGGTTATGGCAGTGGATATGTATATGTTAAGAGTAAAGTTGTATATAAAATAGAGTTTGGGCCCTGGGAGAGAATTAACCCTTCTCGTTAGTTCCCGGAGTTTATTAATTATAACTTACCAAATTTATCACCGTTTCTTTTTATAAAGCATCTAATCATTTGAGACCTCATCCCGGTGGATGTCCATTCCAAGGACGTGGCTATTCGAATAGATTCAATATATTCTGCAGAGGTGTACAAATTTCGCCACATGATAGGCGTAGTCGACACTAGGGCCAGTAGTACGACAGGTCTAACGAGATCTCGTACCCGCTTGGGGGCTACCCTAAATTTCTATATGATCCCACTACGGCGCCCAGGGGTTGGAAACACACATCACATCGAGACACCATGTCAGGGCTCGAACGCGGCCAAAAATCTCAAGGGCTTAATGTGGAGGATCACATAGCAACCACGTCCAACCGGGCCATGGAAGATCACACAGCATCCATGCCTTCTCCTGCTCTGCCGTTGCCTACACCGGCCCTCTAAGTGGAAACAAACTTCAATCTAACGGGGTCTGAGATCAAGCCTACCCATATAGACCTGTGGCTGTATGAGTTTCTGACCAGGGAGATGGCAAATGAACCGGTCTTTATATGACCCAACGAGTATCTCCTATAGTAACCCTCACTAGGCGATCCTGCCAAAGGTAATCCGCACCACATGAATTACCCCCCCACTCGCTCATTGTCGAAAAATAGTTGAGTTTACCAGTTCAGTTAACATCACGATTCACGTTCTTATTCATATAAAAAAATATCATATTAAATCATAAATATTCATCATATAGATGTATCGCATGCTCGCAAAATTAATTCCAAAAATAATATCAACATGAAATAATATAAATAGTGTTTATTTGATAATTAATATAAAAGTGGGAGCTGAGTGGTGAACTATGGTGACAGTGGAAAGGTGGAGTTTGGTTAGAAATGGGATAGTATGTGGAGGGGAAATGGTTTATGGATAGTAAATATATATACATATGTAGAAGGAAAGGGTAGGTGGGTGTAGGACTTGCCTTCGTTTGCTGACGAATATATCTACCATTCCAAGACTTCGACTCCTATGCCTCTTGCTCTAATGTCTTTACGTGGTTGTACTTCTTGGTTCATCGGGTTTTCTCTACGTCTTCTATCCTATGCCATCTAACGTCGACAAACAAGGGACACCAAAGAAAACATGCAAAACAAATATAACTAGAATTTAAATGGGCACCAAAAATTAAGGAAAAAATATGGGTGTGTAGGGTTTAATTTTAGAAGATTTTTGGTGGAAGAATAAGGTGATGTGGATTTGAGGTGAAGGAGAGATGAATTTCAAAGGTTTTATCGGCAAAACACGAGTAGGAGGAAACTAGGAAATTATATCTGAAATTTTGGGCAATGGAAAAGAAGTGAGAAGGATTTGGGTAGGGTCTAGCTCATTTAGGAATTTTCTGGAATTTTGGAAAGGGCAAAAGGGTTTACTTATATTCTCCTGTGTACATTTCCCGCATGCGTTTAGCAATTTCCTGCCTGTCCTTGAGGCTGACGTGTGAGCCGGGTGGTGGGGCTAGGCTGCCAGCACCAATGCACCACCACCTGCACCTGTGGATGGTTTATGTGTGCAGGAGAGGGGGAGATGCGTCTTGCAGCCGGGTCCCACCTTGGTGACGTGCCGTGCTCCCATTGGTTCAAGTGTCATGGTCGAGCTGGGCATTGGATGTCGTCGAGTTCGCCTCCTCGCCCCATTCTATGCGTATGCGGTCAACGAGAGAGCGAGAGGGAGAAACGGAGAGAGCAGAGCACAGCGCAACAGCGGCCGCCGGCGGTCTCGGCTCCTGCAGGGCGCCGGCGAAGCGTGCTCGAGCGCGAGTAGAGAGAGAGAGAGAGAGAGGAGTGAGGCGTGTCCGTCTCCGGGTTTCAGGCGTGGCGGCGGCGCGCTTTGCAGTGGCTTTCGGCCGTGAGGGTCTTAGCGCGGCAAGAGAAGGCTCGGCGTCGGGCTCATCTGGCGCATCTCCGGCAGCAGCAGTTTCGGCGTTCGCGGCAGTGGCATTGGCGAGGTCGGGGCCGCGCGCGGCGTGGCAAGGGACTCCGTGGCGAGCGTGCTAAAGCTCGGTTCGTCGTCTGCACCCGAGCAGGCAGCTGGAGAGGGGGCAGGGCTTGTTCTCCACCTTCGAGCTTCGTGTGCGTCGAGCTTGTCCAGCCATGGCGGACTCGCCGGCCTTTTATAGACGAGGTAAGGCGGTGGAACACAGTAAGGCGGTTGGCGTCCTCGGAGGAAATATCTCCGGCTGAGGAGATTTTTGCCGGCAACCTTGGCAGGGCTCCAGCTATGCCCGGATGGGCTTGCAGGCAAAATGGCATCGCACATGGTCGGTTGCGAGGATGACGACGCGGATTCGCGGCGTTCACGCGCTGCTCGTTTAGCAGCGAGTCGTGCTCGTGTCCACGGTTTTCTCGGGTTGGATAAGAACTCACAAGAAAACGACGATGCAGAAGGTCGGTGCTCCAGCTACGGGCTACGGCAGCTTACACGGAGGCACGGTTGGTCGTAGGGCTGCTTGCTGGTTGGGTTACCGAGCTGGCTGTGTTCACGCACGGGAACGGGATGGGAGAAAGGGGATGTCGAGTCCACAGGAGAGATGAAAAACAATTATATCAAATATACGTACTATATATTTCTCTTTTTCAGAATATAAAAGAACAGTTTTACATTTCCAAAATTCCCCTTGAAAAGAAATTAACTATATGATAGGATACTCGAACAAATTTGATTTGGGTCAAGGGAAGCATCGAGGAACGAGTTCAAGGAATATTTTTGGTGCCGCGAATAAATTCTATAAAACACACAAGCACTCAAACAAGCATACATGCATAGGATGAGATTTTAATACATGGTTTTGGAGATTATATTTTCAAAAACAATTGGGCAGAAAATAAACTAAGCAAGTTTTAATTTGTTGGAAGGTTTTAAAAAGTACAAAATTTTAGTGAATATTAATATGATGCAAAAACACGGTTGTTACAGGTCTACCCCACTTAGAAAGAATCTCATCCCCGAGATTCAAGCAAACTAGAGGAAGAGAGAAGATACTGGATCGTGCTATTCTATTTATCTTACTGTGCTGCCTTTCTGAGAGTTCTTCCGTCTTCTTTTAGCGTGATATCGATCATGTCGTGGTTCTTGAGGTCTTCTTGTAATATTATACTAAAATACCCACTTAGAAAATTTTATCTTCTGGTATCTTCCAAATTTTCACATATCACCCTTTATTTCTAGTTGCGTAGCTACCCGACTTATGAGGTTTGCACCTCTATGATTCACCCTTTATTCTAGCTTGTGAGCTATTTGATTTATCCTTCCTAATTTTTTGGGTTTATGGTGACAATGTTCTCATTTTGCTTCCGTTGAGCAACAATCACAGTGATCCTGGGATTCCGCTTTTACTAAGAAATTTGCATCTTGGGTGGCTTGTCTTCGACTTGTTCTCGCCCATCTGATTAGTGATTTCGATTTCGGAATCCAGGTTCAACCCCACTTAGAAGATTTAGCCTTAAATCTTCTATTATTATTTTTGTCTATTGTTATTTTTGGATATTTCTAGGCTAGTTGCTTTATAGTTTATCCCATTCTTAACTAATTAGCTGGCATTGCATGCGCGTGGACGTCTCATTTCGATGGAAAGCACATAATATTACACAACCGCGAACAAACACACTGCTTCGAGTACAACGGGGGGTTACAATAACAGAATGGAAGGGAAAGTGCTACTAGGTTACGAGTACATCTCCCTAGGGTGACTAATCCACCTCGTTGAGCTGGGTGGCTGCATTCCCAGGCGTGAGTCGTCCTTCTACTGGGCTAGGGTGTGGTTCTTCTCTTGGCGCTGGCTGAGTGAGTGGGAGGAGAGACTTGATGTCGTAGGCCTCCGATGGTGGTGGTGCCGGTGGTACTACAAGGTCTAGTCTCCTTCTTTCTGGAGGGCGGATGGGTGTTCCTTCTAGAATGACGGGCTCTTGCTTGACCATGGCGAATATCCTTCGTCGGGGCCTAGTGACGACGTAGGCATCCTTCAGCTGCTGGATGTGGCGGTTTTCGGTGGCCGGTTCTTGTCGATGGGCGGGAAGAATCTCATGGGCGTACAAGAGATGGGCTCTTCATAGATTTGGCACAGGTGTCGTAGGGCTTTGCGGGTGATGGCTTGGTAGGTGTCGGTGAAGCGAAATCTGGTGGCTGTCATGCTCCAGCCTTCAGCGATGTCGAGGAAGTCTTTAGTCTTCCCGATGTAGATGGTGACTTCACAGCGTTTGGTGCCATGCTCTTCATACTCACGGCCTTTATACTCTGGGCGCTCTCGGATGCCAAGTCTCTGTATGGTGGTGTAGAGAAGCTGGGGAAAGCCTAGGGTGTGGATGCAGTAGCTGCTAGTCCAAACTCCAGCCATTCTTGGTTGGGGCTTGGTGGTAGTGAGTTGTGGGTGGATGACGAGAGGTGCGGTTGCTTTCGCAAAAGAAGAGAGGTGGAAGGCTAGCAACGGGATGGTTTCAGTGGGATGGTGGAGCAAAGTGGAGGGGGTACTCTTTTATAAGGGATCAGTGCGAGGCATACAGGGGACGCCTTGACTGGTCTTGAGGTGTGCGGTGGAAGAAAGTGGAGTGGGAGTGGGTTCCACTACATAGTGGGTCACTGTCGCGACCGTGCGGTGGCAGTGTAGCCTTGACGACCGTGCGGCAGAGGTCATTGTCGGGTTGTAGTGTATATCCGGGGTACGAGGGATGACCCCTTTTTTTTGCTTTGTATCTTCAAATTGTGATATTGACTGTATTCTTTTTCTCTTTCTTCTTCTCTTCTGATTACATAATAATTTTAGAAGTATTTCGGGGGCTGGCATAATTCTCAGAATAATATTTCTAGCCCTTCAATCCAACAAGTTGCTTAATTTTTTTCCATAGGGTAGCGGGCGCATTACAAGGATATACAATACTGTAAATGCTATAAGAGGAGGGATCAAGATAGAAAATATGGTAATAACGAGCTCTTCTTCATCTAAGCACATCTTGCAGTTATCAACTCTTTGCTTCTGACAATGCAATCCAGGCTTCTTCTTGATGCTTTTCTCAGCAATCTTGTGGTATTTATTTTAGGCTTCTTCTTGAATGGTTGAAGCAGGTCAGCACTCAAATAGGGGGTTTATGTGGGTGACTAACGTTGCTGGTGGGGTGTTTTGGTGACTTGGGGACATAGAAGGGGCAGCCGAGGGGCGTTTTATAGATGATCGATGGCGGGGAGGTGAGTGCGCGGCTGGGTGCACGCGATCATCGGCCAGCATCGCGGGCACAGTGGCGTCGTGAAAGACAGCGGTGACATCGGGCATCGGTGCGTGGATGGGACGGCACGAGCGGCGTCGTGGGGCGGTGGTGCTCGGTGTGGTGGAAAGGACGGCACCGGGATGCGGGCGCAATAGTGACGGTGTGTGCGACATTCACGGCTTTCGCAGGCGGTTTGCTGTGCATTGTCCTGGGTCTTGTTGGAAAATGTAGTAGTTCGATTAGACGTTAATCTCCATTTTGAAAATTTTTCTCTAATGGTATTTGTCTTCTAATTATCTCGGGTGATGGTCTTCTTCGTAAACGATTCCTGAATCTACTCTAAGTAGAAAAAGGGATGAGAGGGAAAAAACACAAGGTAAAAAGGGTCTATGATGGAGAGAGAATTCACAATATAAAAACAGATAGACTAAATGGGGTATCTGTAACAAAAGCAAACAAGATGCAAGCGAACAAGGATTAACAAGCCTAAACAAGGTTCGGGTTCTACTACTCGTTGTTAGGGTATAAGTGATGGGGCCTTCTGTGACCATTATTAAGCTTATGTGTGGTCATAGAAGGCTAGTCATAAAAGACCTTCTGTGGCCATTTTGTCAGATTTTTATGACTATTTTTGATCTGTGACTAGAGTAATTGTCACAAAATTGGTCATAGATCAAAAATAGTCACAAAAATCTAACAAAATGGTCACAGAAGGTCTTTTATGACCGGCCTTCTGTGACTATTTGTAGTGGTCACAGAAGCTTATAATGGTCACAGAAGGCCTCATCTCTTGTTAAAACCTAATCTTTATACTTTACTGTAGATAGTACTCGTAATTTTGAAAGGGGATGAGAGAAGTGAAAAATCATATTTTTGAAAATAGACGGCCGAGACAAGGTGAGAGACAAAGTCTATAAGCAATTATTTTTTAAAATATATTTTTAGAAAAATATTCCAATCTAACGACTATGCTAAGGTTTCGTGCTACAGTCCAAATACGGCTTTGATACCACCCTGTCGGGCCCCTATTTTAGGGTCCACTGTGCATCACGTATCAGTCCCTGGATCAATAGCTGATACGCACAGATCAACAAGATTTATATAAAAAACCATACTTTTATTAATAACGGGGAAAGCATTACAAAGTCTATATTTACATATCTTGGGCATGAGCCTTACAACAACATTAGAGTTAACACATAGCAGTTCTAAGACGTCGTGGATCCATTCCTACAGGCAACTTGAAGTATAGACGTAAACCTTATCCTTAAGCGCATTCCTAATGCTTATTCCTAGTAGTACTAGCGTAGCTCCTTCATATAGTAGTATGGCTCCGTCTTCGCGTGTCTCCTGTGGTTCCATCCTTGCGTAGTTTTGGTAGATCCGTCCTTGTCCTTGTACGCGCTCCAATAGCTTCTCTCCTAAAAACATAGAATGGAGGGGATTGAGTATATATGTACTCAGCAAGTCCTATTATGGGGTAGGTGAGGTGGATAGCGAAGGCTGAAAATAAAGACGGGTTATGGCAGTGGAGATGTATATGTTAAGAGTAAAGTTGTATATAAAATGGAGTTTGAGCCCTGGGCGAGAATTAACCCTTCTCGCCAGTTCCCGGAGTTTATTAATTATAACTTACCAAATTTATCACCGTTTCCTTTTATAAAGCATCTAATCATTTGAGACCTCATCCCGGTGGATGTCCATTCCAAGGACGTGGCTATTCGAATAGATTCAATATACTCTGCAGAGGTGTACAAATTTCGTCACATGATAGGCGTAGTCGACACTAGGGCCAGTAGTACGACAGGCCTAACGAGATCTCGTACCCGCTTGGGGGCTACCCTAAATTTCTATATGATCCCACTACGGCGCTCAGGGGTTGGAAACACACATCACATGGAGACACCAAGTCAGGGCTCGAACGCGGCCAAAAATCTCAAGGGCTTAACGTGGAGGATCACATAGCAACCACGTCCAACCGGGCCATGGAAGATCACACAGCATCCATGCCTTCTCCTGCTCTGCCGTTGCCTACACCGGCCCTCTAAGTGGGAACAAACTTCAATCTAACGGGGTGTGAGATCAAGCCTACCCATATAGACCTGTGGCTGTATGAGTTTCTGACCAGGGAGATGGCAAATGAACCGGTCTTTATATGACCCAAGCGAGTATCTCCTATAGGAACCCTCACTAGGCGATCCTGCCAAAGGTAATCTGCACCACATGAATTACCCCCCACTTGCTCATTGTCAAAAAATAGTTGAGTTTACCAGTTCAGTTAACATCACGGTTCATGTTCTTATTCATATAAAAAATATCATATTAAATCATAAATATTCATCATATAGATATATTGCATGCTCGCAAAATTAATTCCAAAAATAATATCAACATGAAATAATATAAATAGTGTTTATTTGATAATTAATATAAAAGTGGGAGCTGAGTGGTGAACTATGGTGATAGTGGAAAGGTGGAGTTTGGTTGGAAATGGGATAGTATGTGGAGGGGAAATGGTTTATGGATAGTAAATATATATACATATGTAGAAGGAAAGGGTAGGTGGGTGTAGGACTTGCCTTCGTTTGCTGACGAATATATCCTCCATTCCAAGAACTCGACTCCTATGCCTCTTGCTCTAATATCTTTACGTGGTTGTACTTCTTGGTTCATCGGGTTTTCTCTACGTCTTCTATCCTATGCCATCTAGCGTCGACAAACAAGGGACACCAAAGAAAACATGCAAAACAAACATAACTAGAATTTAAATGGGCACCAAAAATTAAGGAAAAAAATATGGGTGTGTAGGGTTTAATTTTAGAAGATTTTTGGTGGAAGAATAAAGTGATGTGGATTTGAGGTGAAGGAGAGATGAATTTCAAAGGTTTTATCGGCAAAACACGAGTAGGAGGAAACTCGAAAATTATATCTGAAATTTTAGGCAATGGAAAAGAAGTGAGAAGGATTTGGGTAGGGTCTAGCTCGTTTAGGAATTTTCTGGAATTTTGGAAAGGGCAAAAGGGTTTACTTATATTCTCCTGTGTACATTTCCCGCGTGCGTTTAGCAATTTCCTACCTGTCCTTGAGGCTAACATGTGGGCCGGGTGGTGGGGCTAGGCTGCCAGCACCAATGGACCACCACCTGCACCTGTGGATGGTTTACGTGTGCAGGAGAGGGGGAGATGCGTCTTGCAGCCGGGTCCCACCTTGGTGACGTGCCGTGCTCCCATTGGTTCAAGTGTCATGGTCGAGCTGGGCATTGGATGTCGTCGAGTTCGCCTCCTCGCCCCATTCTATGCGTATGCGGTCAACGAGAGAGCGAGAGGGAGAAACGGAGAGAGCAGAGCACAGCGCAACAGCGGCCGCCGGCGGTCTCGGCTCCTGCAGGGCGCCGGCGAAGCAGGCTCGAGCGCGGAGTAGAGAGAGAGAGAGAGGAGTGAGGCGCGTCCGTCTCCGGGTTTCAGGCGTGGCGGCGCGCGGCGCGCTTTGCAATGGCTTTCGGCTGTGAGGGTCTTAGCGCGGCAAGAGAAGGCTCGGCGTCGGGCTCATCTGGCGCATCTCCGGCAGCAGCAGTTTCGGCGTTCGCGGCGGTGGGCATTGGCGAGGTCGGGGCTGCGAGGCAAGGGACTCCGGGCGAGCGTGCTAAAAGCTCGGTTCATCGCCCGCACCCGAGCAGTAGGCGGAGAGGGGGCGGGGCTTGTTCTCCACCTTCGAGCTTCGTGTGCGTCGAGCTTGTCCAACCATGGCGGACTCGCCGGCCTTTTATAGACGAGGTAAGGCGGTGGAACACAGTAAGGCGGTTGGCGTCCTCGGCGGAAATATCTCCGGCTTCGGAGATTTTTGCCGGCAACCTTGGCAGGGCTCCAGCTATGCCCGGATGGGCTTGCAGGCAAAATGGCATCGCACATGGTCGGTTGCGAGGATGACGACGCGGATTCGCGGCGTTCACGCGCTGGTTGTGCAGCAGCGAGTCGGAGGCAACAAACAGCAGTCTGATGATAGCCATTGAAATCAAAGACAGAGGGCTGCATGATCGTCTCCGGATGTCCGGCCGGTAGCAAACCAACAAGCGGTCCAACTAGCGCCCGGACGTCCGGACCTATATGGACGTCCGGACGCCCGCGCCTGCTGGCTACCCTCCGCACGCCCCATGGTGCCGCCTGTTGCCTGCATTCCGCACTTGGGGCCCGCCTGCTGCCTGCACTCCGCAGGCAGCATGAGGCCCGCCTCGCCGCCCACACTGCGCGCCGCCCCACGGGCCTCGCCTGCTGCCTGCACTCACTGCGTGCCCTCGGGGCCTGTACTGCACTTCACGGCCACCACGGGAGGCCCATGACTACCTCCGCTCCCCTCCCCCCCGCTTCCCCCACTGGACGTTTGGGCCCGTGCCTGCCCCTATCCCCTTTGCTTCCTCCACCTGGACGTCTGCACCTGGTCGACGGCGGTCACCAGCTGTAGCTGGTAGCTGTGGCAAAAGTGCGTCCTCAGCAGCAACAAAAACCGATCGACATTTGAAACATCAAAATGAAACATATGCAACATCCGACTGAATACAGACGAAACACCTGTAACATGCGTCTAAAATATACATTTATAGCCATCTGCAACATGTGTAACACGAAGATCTATTTTTGAAACATCCAGACAAAATATTTGCAACATACGACTAAAACACCTAAAACACTTGAAACATAGTCTTGCAACAAACCTATTTTATCATTGCAGCATATGCAACACTTCAATTAAAACATCCAGACCAAAAGCACTTGAAACATATATTTGAAACATTTGAAACCTTTGAAAAAATATGCAACATCCTGATCTGCTTTTTGCAACACAGATCTACTTTTGCAACATCAAGACGGGACACTTGAAACAAAAATCTTAAACTTCTGAAATAGTTGAAACAATGCGTTCACCGCATGACCACGACCTACTTGGTGGAGGAATTGCAGCAGACCGGCTGGTGGGGGACCTGCCTGCGCCACGACCTAGCGAGCACACCATCTGGGAAAGTTCCGCACGGGCCATGGCGGTGTCCAGCAAATGCCATCTACGAGCTCGAGCAGGAGCGCAACGTTGCTGGTCCCTACCGCTGCCGCATGGAGCACGGACCTGAATTGGGTGTGGGGAGGAGATGGGGCGCGCGGCGTGATGGAGGAGATGGAGCAGGGCGTGGGAAGCAACGTCGCAGGCAGGAACGAGTGAAGGAGAAGGAGGAGCAGCGAGGTCGAGCAGGAAGCGCGACGGGGAGGCAGCAGCCCGCACGCCGTGCTCAGCCGGAGCAGCCGCCGTGGGCTCCGAGCAGGAGACGAGCGGATGAAAGCCAACGAGAGGATAGGAATGAGAATGAGTGGTTGGGCAGCTTTTCTCTTTTTTTTTTAATGCAGCGCAGGGGCCATGCAGAGGGAAAGTGCGGAACAGCTGGCGGGGCGCGTGTCCGGCCGTGGTTGGACAAGTCGGACGTCTTAATCTAATCCTTACCGTAAACGAAATGAACTACGGGCCTGGACGTCTTAGCTGGATGGATTAGGATTAGGATTAGGGCAAAGGAAGGCAGGGGCCACGTCACGCATGATATGCTAACCACCAATTACTCCCTCCGTCCACAAAAGACCGCAATCATAGGACTTTTATAAATAGCGTTTGACCATTCGTTTTATTTTAAAAATTTATACATACTATAAAATCAACAAATTACTATTGAAGTACTTTTAGTGATAAAATAAATCATAACAAGATACATGATATTTCTATAAAAATTTTAAATAAGACGAATGGTCAAACACTGTTTCTAAAAGTCCTATGATTGTGGTCTTTTGTGGACAGAGGGAGTATATTGCTACTAATATATTGTTGTTTGTTCCTCTTTCTTCTCGATGATGTCTTGTCCCGATGCAGCACAGCAGGTGAAGTGAAAGTTACAGCTGCTACCAGCTCCAGCGCTGGTTCTCGTTGCCGTCGGCGTCGGTGGCCGGCGGCAGCTGGAGTAGAAGCCGTAGTCCAGATCCTCCTGCCTCTTGCCGGCGCTGCTCTTGCCGTAGTAGTGGTGCGCGAGCGCGGCTCCGCCGAGGACGGCGAGCGTGAGCGCCTGGGCGTGCATCCTGGCGTGGATGAGGCGCAGGCTCGTGGCCCGCGCCGGCGACATACGCCGGCTGTACGCCACCGACGCGCCCACCGCCATCGCCCACACAGCACCTGCACGCACGCACAGCATATATATTCTATGAATCATGAACCTAATTAAGCTAGATTTGGCTGCTGCACGATCTGATCTGAACTCTGATTATATATATTGAGGAGGGGAGATCGGTAAAAAAAAAAAAAAAAAATCCAGAGGGATCAGTGTCTGGACGACTCATCACTCCCCGGTGGTTGAGAGCTTGTGTTCCTCCACCACGACTGCAGCGACGAGCTCATCCGCTCCATCGTCTGTCTCTCTTCCTCCCTAGCCTCGATCTTCGATTCGATCGACGGATCTGCTTCCCTCGAAACGCACGGTTTGCTCTGCGGCTGCGTGTTTAGATTTGGTGGATGCGTGTGTGCTTGATTGCAGGGATGGATGGATGGATTGCCGGAAGCAGCTGGTTAACCTACTTATATTTGTAGCTGACGAGAGTAGAGTGTATGCTCAAAGTAACAACACCCTGATCCTGCCTTGAAAAGGGCGGGGAACGGGCGGAGACGATGAAACCACTGGCTCCCTCCCACGTGGCGCCTTCTGTTTTCTGCCTCTCGTCCCCCTGGTTTCCTAGCTTCTTGTGGGCAGGACACAGCCGCCGCAGGACAGGCCATTCCGTTTCGGTCGGTTGGCACATCACGTTACTCAAGGTTTTTCATAGTCAGTCAGTTCAGGCATGGATCCACCTTATCTCCTTCCTCCCTACCTGCCTGCCTGCCAATACAATATTTCTTTTTTTTCGGATGCGAGTGAGACACAGACAAGTTGTTTCCAGGTACGAGTGAGAGACAGACAAGTGGGCCGTGAGCACTATGCTGGACCATGTGTCAGTGATACGGATGCAGTAACAACGATGTCACCTTCTCTACTCTCTCTCTCTAAGGCTAGTCGCAATGCAAGTTTCATAAAGTCTCACCATGATTATAGTCTAGCAAGTTAAAAGATAAATGTTTCTGATTTATTAGAATATCTTTTTTTTTTTTGAAAAGGGGACTTTGGCCTCTGCCTTCATGAGGCGTGCAGAACCGGGGTTCGAGCCCCGGTCGGCGGGCTCCCACTGGAGCATCTCAACCACTGCGCCCCTTAGCATTTGTCCTTTTGTTTTCTAACATATCTCGTGAGAATCGACATGTTGACTCCATTAGAGACGTCACTTAGTAACAATAAGATAGCATGCTTTATTCTATTAGTGGTAGAAACATAAATGTATCACCTTCTATGGTGATTTAAATTTGATATCTAATCATGATGCACAACTGCCTAGCTAGTATATATTCCGACATCCAGTTGATGCGAAATGAGGCTTGGCACAGTAGATGTATGATTAAACATCACATTAGGGTACATGACTATTAAAGCAGCTACACGTACATGCTGCTTGTAAGTACATTATTAGCACGTGCAGAACAGAAGCAGAGAAGCCACGCCTGTACCCATACATGCTGAGATGATCACTGGGTCGGGGGTGGGGTGGTCTTGAAGCAGCTACAGGTACATGCTGCTTTGTAATAAGTACATTAATTATTAGCACATGCAGAACAGAAGCAGAGGAAGCACACATCTATCCATACACATACTGATGATATCACTGGGCCGCCGGCGGGGTTGGTGGGTCTGAAAACGACTCCGCCGGCAACATGGATATCGTTTTGGGCTCGTGCTTAGGCTTGGTGATAACAATCTGTAGCCAGCCGTTAGGCAACATCGTCGCCTGCATCTTATTACTGTCGTAGCCGGGAGGCATCCGCAGGCGGACGTTCAGAGAGCTCGCCGCCGGGCTGCTCCTGCTGCTCTTGTCCTCCTCCTTCTTGTAGCTGATGACCAGGAGCGTCTGGTCCTCTGTTGTTGCAACCTCCAGTTCATCCTTGCTCGTCCCCCCCACCAGAAACATGAGGGTGATTTGGTCCTCCTTCTCCGTGAGCCTCCAGTCACCGTCGTTCTTTTCGCAAGAGTGCACTAGAGTTTTCCAAATTTCAAAATCACAAGTTACTTTACTTCCTACTACTATTTGCATTGCATTGGTGTGTATATGTGTATATATAGTACTGTATGTGGTATATATATGCTTAACATGCATGTTACACGTACTTGCATTATATATATATATATATATATATATATATATATATATATATATATATATATATAATATATACATAGGAAGTAGTACGTACTGAAGTCCAGTCTATGCATGGCACGCGATGTTGTACTTCTTGCGTGAGCCCAACGCAGATCCGCTACTGACGCCGCCGCCGGTTGTCTGCTGCGGAGGAAATGCAGTGCAGTGGCGGGAGAGGATTTTCCCGGCGCCGGCGCCGGCGCCCTGCTCAGGAGGGTGGTGCAGGAGCTCAACATCGCCATCTAACCGCTAGCGCTAGCAACAAGGACGACGACGGTGTGCACTGCACTTATGTTCTTGTGCTTGATCGTGTATGCATGCTGCATGCCTTATATAGATCGAGGACATGTGGGCCGGGGGACAAGTGCTGTGTAGCTTTGCTTCGCCAGCTAGTTCAGAATATATATTTAGTGAACTGAACAAAAGGTGCTGCTTTTATAAAAAGTATAAGCGTATGTGATGGCTAGCTTTGCTTTGTCTGCCGGTTCAGAATATATATTTATCGAACTGAAGAATCAGCTTTTGTTGTAAGAAGAGTATGAGCGGCAATGCCAAGATCAGACGACTAATGACTCGACAGAAAATAGGCTTGTACTAGCTCTTTTCTTGTGTGGCGTGGGCCATTTGGAAAATCCAGAAGAAATGGCGATCGGAAAAATATGCCTTGCAACCCCTCTGAAAATTAAATCCGATACTTGCCACTACCTTCTGTGTTAATTGGTGGTGAATGCTCTAAGGTGAAAGACAACAGGTGGAGATCCAAGCATGGAACGCCGATCTCGCTCGGAATCCCCTTCGGCGGTGCTCCAGTTCTTCGTGGTGGGGCCCAGCTTCTGCGCTTTAGGGCCCGCCAATGCAACACGTTACGCTTGCAGGAACGTTCCGTTTATCTTGGCCCTCTCACAGTGACACATGTCTTTTGAACAGTTTTTTAACTTTTATCTGGCTCTATATCCTGGGAATGTTTTTCCCACACTGATGTACTGTGCTTTAAAGTTATATAATTAAATGTTGTTGTCAAAAAAAAAAAACACACGATGGTGGACTTACTCCTAAAAAGATACTCTAGTATTCTTGTTTCCGGGTGCGAAGCGCAGTCAAGTGGGCCGTGAGTACTGTGGTGGACCCCATGTCAGTGACACGGAAGTAAACAACGATGTCAACCACTCTCTCTCTCTCTCTCCCTTACTAACATGCTGCCAATGAATCAAATTGGTGGTGAATGCTCTAAGGTGAAAGACAGCAGGTGGAGATCCGAGCATGGAACGCCAATTCGCTCGGAATCCCCTTCGGCGATGCTCCAGTTCTTCGTGGTGGGGCCCAGCTTCTGTGCTTTGGGGCCCGCCAATGCAACGCGTTACGCATGCAGGAGCCTTCCATTCGTGTGGCCCTCTCACAGTGACACATGCCTTCTCAGACAGAGGAGTCCTCTCTCTCCGTCAATTTCAATTTAGATGGCGTGTCATCGACCTGCAGATATAGAAGTAGGGAAGCAGCTATTGGTTGTTCGGATTGACCGTCAACAATCGTTGATGCAGGTTTTCAGATTTGACATCGATGGATGTGGAATTATTTTTCTTGAGTCTAGTGAAGCCTACTCCCTCCGTTTCAAAATAAGTGTCACCGTGGGATACGTGCCACAAGTTTGACTTGATTTATAAAAAATACGTGTAATATTTATATCTCTAAATAATTTTGTTAAAAAACTAGATCCAAAGATCTTTCCGATGACACTAATTATGATACAATCAATGATATTTAATATTTATAAAAATTGCCGGTATTTGTTTCTCAGGAAGCAAAGCGACAGATATTGTGGAACGGAGGGAGTACTTCTTATCTACGGCTCAAGATTATCTATCCTCGAAGACACAGGCCGATCAGACAGTCAAAGGGAGCGCCGGCTGTGCTATCGGAATACGAGAATGAGGACCCTCGATGTTTTGTCGTGGCCACTTCTCTTGGTCCCTGCGCCCCCGGCAGAAACATCACCTATGTCTTCGGTTGCTGTTCAACAGTTTTTTAACTTTATCTGGATCTATATCCTGGGAAGGCTTTTCCCACACTGTTGTATTGTGCTTTAAAGTTATATAATTAAATGTTGTTGTTGTTGTCAAAAAAAAAAACACACGACGGTGGCCTTACTCCTAAAAAAATACTCTAGTATTCTTGTTTCCGGGTGCGAAGCGCAGTCAAGTGGGCTGTGAGTACTGTGCTGGACCTCATGTCAGTGACACAGATGTAAACAACGATGTCAACCACTCTCTCTCCCTTACTAACAAGCTGCCAATGAATCAAATTGCCACCAACAAGGCACCAGTTGAGATCAAGCGGTCCGACTACCAATGAATGGTCCGGATTACCCCGTCTTATCGACCGGACTAGCTCGACTCGGCCTGAGAAGGAGGACATGATTTTTTTTAAAAAAGGAGGGACCATGCGACTAGGCATTTTTTTCATCATCATCATCACGAGTTCATGCATGCTTTGCTGGAAATCTTCGGGTCTGAACTTTCAGACCCAAGATGCGCGCCGAATAGCCCCGCTCCCTTCCTCTCTCGCTTCCTTCTTCACCCGCTCCGGCTAGCCCATGTCCGCACCCACGCCCCACCGTGCCTGTGCTCCAACCTGAGATCGGCGGAGCTCTCTCCCTGCCTCGTCCCCAACTCTGGTGGGCTTAGAAGGAAGAGGTTCGGGGGAGACAGGGCGGCCAGGAGGCGGCTTGCAGTTTAGGGGCCCTAGTGGTAGTGGAGGCAGTCGGGCCAGGTCGGGGCTGGGGCGTTGCGGTCGCCAGCTGTAACATCCCGGGTTTTCAGAACACCAAAAAATTCTGACTTTTCTTAAAAAATTTCTTGCAATGTGTGAAGCATGTAGTTGCTAGGTCAAATGTAAGTCAAACGTGGGATAATGTGCTAGTGAAACATTGCATTCATATAAATTTGATTGTAGGAGTGTGCCTCTGTCTGGAGTTGGCTTTCGAGTCTGGAGTTTTGTCGTAGTTGGAGTGCACAAATCCGTTGCAAAATCCCTCTCTTCAAATATCTCTCAAGATCCCTATTTTAATCCTCCTCAAATTCTTTGAGTCACAAAAAGGAAGATCATTTTCCCTTTTATCCAAAATCCCCTTTTCAACTTTATCCCAAATTCATTAGCAAATACAAAAGGGACCTTTCTCTAAAAATGGAAAAGAAAAAAATCCTTTTCCCTGTCCCCAGTTACCAACAGGCCCAAACCATCCTCTTTTTGTTTCCCTCTTTCAATTCCTCATAAACTCCATCTAAAACATCTCTAAATTCATCTCAAAATCCTTGACCTAAATAGGAATGTCTTTCCTCCACTCTTCCTGATCTTGGGCCCTAAGTCTCTCCTCCTTCCTCCCTTCTCACGGCGGCCCACCGGCGCCCCTCTCCCTTGGCCCAAGCCAGCCATCTCCTTCCCCCTTAGCACCTCGGCCCACGCAGGGCAGCACACCGCAGGCTCGCTTGCCTCCCCTCGCTTCCTCCCAGCTTGGGCCGTGGCCTCCCACACGGCCCAGCTCCTCTCCCCCATCCACGCTGCATTCTGCCCGGCTCGCCGCGTCATGCGAGCCCGGCCGCCGGGCCCACCAAGCCCGCTGGCCATGCTCCATGCCCGACCCTAGCGGGCCGACATGCCAAGAGCCGCGCCACCGCCACCAGCGCTTCCTTTGGCCTCGTAGTCCATACAGGGAGTCCCAGGATGCGCTCCATGCATCACATCGCGGGCATGGACGTCCAGGGATGGTCGCTACCGCTGCGAAGCCCTAGCTGCGCCATATAAAATTGCTACGGCCAGCCGCTACCTCTCCCCTTCTCCCTTCCAGCGCAGCTGCCCTGCCCTTCTTTCTCCTCGCTCTCGCCCAGCCATCATGCCATGCTCCGCGCACCTCCTGGCTGAACGCCTCGCCACCATGGCCGCGCGGATGCCAGCGCACCCTAGAGGATGCTACGCTCCGCCACGATGGCCCCGCCAGCCTCATCGGATCGCACCCGACCAGGCGATCTTCGCCAGTGTGCCGCGGCCTACACCCGCCGGCCGCCCTCACAGTGCCGATCTCAAGCACCGACACCCCACCACGCCGAGTTGCCTCGCTGCACGGACGTCGCGTGTTGACGGTAGTTAACATCTATTATTAACCGTCAACCTTCCTTACATAATAGAATAGGAGGTTATTACTAACAATTTCTACAAGTTTTGGTGAATTGTTAATTTTTCAGGGAGTTATCAGAAAGCATTCAAATAAGGATTCAATTGCATAAAAGCAACAAAACTTAACTGTGATGGAAAATATCGCCATCAGACTCAAGAAGGATCTAGAAGACACCAGAACAAATGAGGACGTGGGACCCTACCATGTGGGGCCGGCCGGCCCCACCTGCCGGGCCGGCCGGTACCCTAGGTCAAGGGGCGGCGCCCCCTCTAGAGTGTTCCTCCGCTACCTTTGAGGATGCATCTTGACCCTATGTTATGTCGGTTTGATCCAATGGTTGTCGTTCATCCCACCGGGCTATAAATATAAGCCTGCACGCCCTGGAGAGAGGCCAGATCAAGAGCTGAAGAGCCAGAAACCCTAATTCATATCTAGTAGAGATCTTGGCTAGCAATCAAGAGAGGCTAGTTCAATCTAGAACTAGTTCTTGTTTAGAGATTAGAGAGATAGAGTTGGAGAGTAGAGTTCTGGAGGAGTTCTGGCCTGTCGGTGCTTCTTCATCGCTGTATTCTTCAGGATCAAGCTCTCTCGCCTGGAGTTTGCATCTTGAGAGTTCTCGGTAGTCAACTTCTGATTCAAGTAAGTATTTTATTCATATTGTTCTTCTAGTTTGCAACTCTTATTGAGTACTTTAATCTTGATTGCTCTAGATTAAAGTTGTATTTCGTAGCGTGAGCGTGGTACTTATGCTAGGTTTACATGTGAATGTCCCTTGATTTTCCAGATAGCGTCATACTGGCGCCGCTATGCGCTACGACGTCATCCACCGCCATCCATGGTGCCGGGCGGCGTCCCCCTATCCTACCTCGTGACACCCTACACCCTTCTAGGGTCTTCCTAACTACAGTCCCATAGGTTTAAGCCCCATTCGGATATGCGATCGTATGAAATCTTTAGGGGATAGATCTGACCCCCGCTGTAGCCTGACACCCATATAAATACGCACCTAGACCTCCCTAAACCTCATTCCATCCAAGCCTCATCTCTCTCCTTCAGAGAAAACACCTTTCCATCTAGTCCTAGTTCCAATGGCCGGGAAGGAGATCGTCGTCTTCGGTGTCGACTTCAACAAGATCTTGAAGGACGAGTCGCTGGCTATCATCCCTGCTCAGCCCAAGCCTCTCGCCATCATCCTGCCGAAGAGCTAGCAATAGTGCCACCACGCCGGCGCTATGAGCAAGCTTACTTTGCTCAAGCTCAACACGCGCTGCCTGCACCACCATCAAGACTGCTCCTAGAAGATTCAACAAAGGGAAAGCAGATCGCTCTTCCCCAAGGCACCTAGTTGCTACCCCTTAAGCAAGGAGAAGAGCTCATTAGCGTGAAGACCAACAAGTTTGGAGACATGACATGCATAAAATATGCATCTACTCCTCTCACGCTTGGAGGAGTTCGAGCTAATGAAGGCCAAGTGCGCTACACCGACAAGAAGCCACCGCCACCCAAGAGAGCTGCACCATCTTCTTCATTAGGTACTGAAGCTAAACGTCCCAAGACAGCCATAGCCATGCTCGAGGAGAGAATCAACTCTCTCTCGTGTTGTCCCAGCCCTGCAAACATCTAGCAATCTTAGGAACGCTACGATGACCACCATGACTACCCAGATTGAGAGCAATGTCAAAGAGATTTGTATGCTCAGGAGGGACAATGACAAGCTCAAGACCGTGATCGATGCTCTTAGGCGGGCACAGTTACCCTATCTATCTATGTAATAAGGCACCAGTTAGTTAAAAGAAGCCAGTTAGGTCAAATGAGTCAGTTATCAAAGTTAGGTCAAAAGTTAGGGCAGTCGTTGAGCTCAGTTGTTAAAGCATCGGTTATTATAATGAATAAAGTGCCTTATTCTTATTAATATTTTTGTTATAACTATCTACTCTATCTCTCTACTTTTGGTATGCGTGTTTGTCTCCACATGTTGCGCAGAAAAGTTTATAGGAAGAACAAGTATGGGGGAGGTACACCGCTACCACGAAAATCAATTCGCTCGAGAATACTACACGATTCGGAAGACAATCAACCAAGGACCACGCATGGCAAAGTGGGCCCTGAGGGGACACCACTTGGTGCCACCCAGCCTTCCTTGATGGGCCCACCAACTCCTCCTCTCCCGTGTCGCTTCGTCCACAGTCAGGTTTGAGCCCAATACTATATAAATGCATATGTTTAACCTATTGTTTCGATCCAAATTAAAAATCACATGTTAAAACACTTTTAAAGAGATAAAAAGGTTGTTTAATTCATGACTTAAGAATAATGTCATATAACACTTTTTCTAGAAGTCATGTTGCTGTTGGAAACCTTTTATAGGGACCCCATGATTGCTTAAGTTGTTGAGGAATATGAGATAGTAGAATAATGAGAATTCAATTCTTGATATTTTGTCTATGGAGAAATTTTATTTCAAAAGTAAAAATAATTAGCTACACTTCTCCTTTGTAGTAAAAGCAAGGACCTACAGAGCCATATATATAGGATAGAAACTTTCTGCAAATTTGCTTGCTTTGCATTGAGTTTGGTCAACCTTTGTGACCCTAGGAGAGATTTATCGTACTTTTGAATCAAGTACCACATCCACATATGCACTACCCTATTCTAGAGTAGGCGCAATCATTTTATTCCATATCATTTCAGTTGAAAATGCTTTGCTCTTATATTAAGAGTAAACACCAAAAATATTCTCGTAGGATAGCCACCAAATAATTGCTCCAAAGCTTTGTTATTATCTCTCAATTTTTCAAAAGCCAAAAGGAGGTGTGAGCTATGCAAAAGTTAAAGTTTTGAAAAAAAGAAAAAAGGGAGTATAAAAAATAGACAAGTATCCAAAAGAATAAAAACAATGGGTACTTAGATGCCCGCCTCTCTAGTTAAAAAAAAGAAGAAAGAAAAGGTGACAGCTCATACTCTCTGGCTAAGCTTCATATTCAAGACAAATGTTTTTCAAGGAGTATAGTAGAATTAGGTCCATTATATTTCCACCATAAAGCTTGATTCGACTCTATGACTCATTTCTCTTTGGATTCATTGTTTGACTTTACAATACATGCAATGCAAGTATATCTTTATATATCTACCTATGATCTAGATAAGCTTTTAGAAATAGGATGGTAAGGATCCTAAAATACCAGATATGAGTGATTTGAGAGTGCTACAAAAGAAGAAGTAAAATTATGTTTTGTTTTCAAAATATTCAAACTTATTCTCCATTTGACATTACTAAAGAAGAGAATGATCTGTTTCATGCTGTTCTACTCTTCAACAGCTCCAAGATTCATGGTAGACACTTTGAATTCTGCAGTACATGAATGACTAGGGATAGTTTTATGTTGAAGACGTTCTAAAGTTATGTCTGAAGTAATCTATCCTCTCTACCTTGTCTTAAAACCAACCTTTTCTTGAGGACGAGTAAAAGCCTAAGTGTAGGGGAGCTTGTTGATGGTAGTTAACGTCTATTCTTAACCGTTAATCTTCCTTACCAAATACAACAATATAATAGAATAGGAGGTTATTACTAACAATTTTTATAAGTTTTGGTGAATTGTTAATTTTCTAGGGAGTTACTCAGAAAGCATTCAAATAAGGATTCAATTGCATAAAAGCAACGAAATTTAACCGCGAAGGAAAATATCACTATCGGACTCAGGAAGGATGTAGAAGACACCAGAACAAACAAGGATGCAGGACCCTACCATGTGGGGCCGGCCAGCCGGCACCCTAGGTCAAGGGGCGGCGCTGTTGACATTTCTTAACATCATCATAGAAAATAGAGGTAGAGTCCATCCCTGGTGATGAAGCAAGAAATGCTTGAATGGCATACCTCAGTACCATATCACCAGATTTAGCTCCAGCCATGGTACCGAGGTACACCTCACCAGTTATTCCCTCTGCCGCTACCAGTGATACACCCCTGATGATAGTTTCAGAATAGCCTGGCATAGGCACCGTGGCATACCATGACTATTCTTACCTCTATCAAGAGAGTTATATCCCTAATAACATTAGGACTATAGCCTTAGCGGCTAGTGCCTTGGAGATGCTATACGGCGCACTTTCAGCATTCCTTAACACTAGTGCTAAAACTATATTCCTTACTACAGAAGAGAGTGGTGATATCGTAATTCTTTGCAGTCGTGGATGTGAATTCGCAAGCGCACGGAAATACCGTTGTAGAATTTCAGCCCGGAGTATTCCTAGGTGTCGTATTTATATTTTCCCAAATGAAGGCTAGAGTAGATTCTAGTATGAAACCATAATCATGAAAACTATACTTTTTATGAAAGATAGACCAATGTTCATAATAGGGGTAAACAATAATGGTTTTCATGATAGTGGGCACACACACAGATAAATGACTCTCAAGCGGAGGAAGATGATGGCAGCATAAAGAATAAAAGAATAAAGAATAAATGAATATCCTATGGGAGCAATGGTTCTGATACAGCTAATACCCAGAAAGTAGTTAGTCATACAAATACATGAGTTAGAGATAGAGTTATGTTTGTGATGGATCAGAAGACCACCGGGCACTGGTCTGCCAGTCAAGCATGGGTGGCAATTTAGGCTCTTACACCATAGCCGAACATGGGGGATTACAAAGGACGGACAGGGCAATCACCACCTGCCGCCTACTACCTCAACCGTGGACTATGAAGTGCAATCACCGGTCCCCCTATACCCAAGCACCACGCTCACATATAGAGAAACTACCAAGTCCCCCTGGTTCTCTCACCCTACGGATGAACGAGTAAAAAACTTAGATGTTCTGCGATGAATCACCATCTCTCCCACAACTCTATTCCTAATCATCTAAGTATATGAATGGTTAAGAACAGAATTCTATATGCTAAGAACATGATATGAACACTACGAACTAGCAAGCATATCATAAACAAGGCATATGAACTAGAAGTCCTATGTTCTATGATCAAATCACACAAACTATCATCTAGTTCATATAACAAGATCATATTACTAGAACTATACTCTAATTCTAGAATATTGCTATATTGATAAAAAGAGAAGAAGAACATAATGGAAAGAATTGTATTCATACCAAAGAATAGCCAAGATATCTCCTCCTCTTACAAGATGAGCCATGCTCCACTACTACTACTAAGGATAAAGTGAAATGTGGAGAGGGACACTTCAGAGTACAAGTGAGAGGTGTGGTGTGTGTTGTGTGAAATAGAGAGCTCCACCCCTTGCTTTATAGCTCCTTTAGGTCGGTTTAGGGGACAGGAGACTTAATGACACATCAAACCGACCTCAGCACCGCCTATGCAAACCGCCTATGAAGGAAGGGCTAGACCGGCCTCTCTGGGGGTGCGCCCGTACCCTAGTATGGCCGCACCAGGGGTGGGCCCCCTCGGCCCAAGCTTCGGCCCAGTGCCCTTTTGTTCTCCCTGGACTTCTCTCCCGTGGGTTGTTGCCTAGTTGAGTCTGCTTGGTTTGGGCTTTGCTTATTTTGTAAAATACGCCTTACCAGAAAGCGTATTCTTGTGACCTTTTCCTCTTTTCCTTGTATGTTTCCTGTAAATCAATAGAGCTCCAATACAAGTGGAAATAGGTCAATAGTAACAGCATATGTGAATATAGCTATGATAATTTTCCCTTTTTGGATAATAATTTGCGGTTAGAATAAGTCGGTATTTACCACCAACAAGCGCCCCCTTCTAGAGTGTTCCTCCACCGCCTTTGCGGATGCATCTTGACCCTGCATTAAGTTGGTTTGATCCAGCGGTTATCATTCATCCCACCAGGCTATAAATATGGGCCTGCACCCCCTAGAGAGAGGCCAGATCAAGAGCTAAACAGCCAGAAACCCTAATTCATATCTAGTAGAGATCTGCGCTAGCAATCAAGAGAGGCTAGTTCAATATAGAACTAGTTTTTATTTAGAGAATAGAGAGATAGAGTTGGAGAGAAGAGTTCTGGAGGAGTTCTGACTTGTCGGTGCTTCTTCATCGCTGTATTCTTTACGATCAAGCTCCCTCGTCCGGAGTTTGCATCTTGAGAGTTCTTGGTAGTCAACTTCTGATTCAAGTAAGCATTTTGTTCATATTGTTCTTCTAGTTTGCAACTCTTATTGAGTACATTGATCTTGGTTGCTCTAGATTAAAGTTGTATTTCGTAGCGTGAGCGTGGTGCTTAGGCTAGGTTTACATGTGAATGTCCCCTGATTTTCTGGATAGTGACGTGCTGGCGCCGCTATGCGCCGCGACGTCGTCCACCGCCGTGCCCCGGCCATGGCATCGTGCACCGTGCTGCCCTGTGCCATTGCGTCACCGACTAGGAGCAGCACCGGCTCGAATCCTCCACTGACTCTGGGCACTGACACGATGTCGTGCCCCTCCTCGCCATGCCACCTTTCTGCCCCTCACTGCCTATGGCACCGTGGCCACTGCTGGTCGTGCAAGCACAAAGTGACCGTAAGCGATGGCCACGCCCCACGCCGTGTTCCCCTGCTGCAGCCGTGAGGGGCAACAAAGACGCCTGGCCGTTAGCTGCTCTCGCCCGGTAGCCTCGGCCTCCACCGCACCGCCGCGTTCCACCTCACGCCATGCTTCTTCCCCATCTAGTAGCAGGGCAGCACCACAGTGCCATCGCCTTGAGTTCACCAGAGCCCCCACCGCCTTCCGCAGCATCGCTGCTCGTTCCGGCCTGCAGTAGCCTGCTGCGGCCAGCCACAACCGCTATCGGCTAGCCGCCACCACCTCTAGCCGGCCACAGCTGGCCAGAGGTGGCTACTGCGGGCAACAGCTGGCCATAGCCAACCGATCACCTCCGCCGAAGCCCTGCCGGCCTTGCCTTCTTCCTCGCCAAGTGTTGGCATTTCTAACATCATTACTAAAAAGCAGAGATAAATTCTACTCCTAGCAACGACACTAGAAATGTCGGTATATAATTAACTTGTCATTAGCAACTAGCCACTCTTGAATTACTAACATTCCTAAACATGAAGTAGATTGTCATCCCCGATTATATTGCTAGGAAATTATTATAGATTTATATTATACTAATGTGACTAGGCAGATAAAGATATGAATATAATATGAATGTAAACTAATGGGTTCTGCAAGCGGACAGATACGTTGTAGCATTTTACCTAGGGAAGTATCCAGGTTGTCGATTTATAATTATACCTCTGGGAAAGCTATGTAATAAACTATCAACTATCATATTGATGAGGAACTATATAGACTGAATAAACGATATTACCTAAGTCTTATACTCTACTCCTATCAGGCAGAGGTCACAAGATAAATATAGATAATACGGGTGATAGCATAATCATCAAGTATCATAATTAAGGATAATCATTAGAGCATCTTACTAGTCATAATCATAGCTAGCCATTAGATAAACTAGAGAGATAGGTCTATCACTACGTCAATGAATAATTCTAATTAGTGCAACTATACCTAGTAATCATTGCTAAGTCAACCCTAAATCATCATTGCATGTAAAGAGGCATCAACTAATGAGGGTATTAAGACCTAGGTCACCTCCTTCGCGACCGTGCCCATGCTAGTCCTACATACGGGGGGTGGACTATAGAGGAACTAACGTAGCTGTCACCTATGCAGACTACCACACGTCTCGGCATATCAGGGTGCACTCGCAGATAAACAAGGCATCTAGACACCACGTCTACATATCGCCTATCATCTATCCATTGTACATATGGATAAACGCTATACGAGCAATTACATGAATTCAATAAGATCGAATTAACTAAACTAGACATATAATCAAAGTAGACAATGACAACTGCAATTAAGAACATATGAATCTATTTAGAGTAAAGTCTCCCTAATCTGAATAATGAATACAATAAAGTAATTAAGAACTAGATGTATTACCGAACTCTCGCGCTCCAGACAGACGCCAGGGGATCCAGATCTCGATGAAGAACTAGATCTCCTCTACTTCTAATCTAGCTAGCTAATCCTATGAACTAGAAGGCTCTTGATGAACTTGAAGGTTCTTGATGCTTGACGGCTTGAGGCCTTGATGAATAATGAATTGGCTCTCTCCAGGGGGGTCTACCCACATATTTATAGTCCGGTGGGATGTGCGTGCGCCGCAGGATCAAACCGACATAACGTAGGGCTGAGATGCATCCTTGGAGGCGGTGGAGGAACATTCTAGAAGGGGGGAGCAAACCCTAGCAGGGGGGCGCCGCCCGGCTCCCTGGTGGGGCCGGCCGGCCCCACCTGGCGGCCTCTGGCCCTCTCGCTCCTTCCGGTGCCTTTTGGAGTCTTCCTGAGTCTTCCCGCGGTGTCCTTCATGGTGGATAAGTTTCGTGGTTATTTTGCGCTAGAATCCCTTTTTTCAGTTTTTCTAAAAATCATCCTGGAAAATACAGAATATGCAAAACTCATGGAATTTGTCAGATAAAGCCCTAGACTAGTGTGTTTTCTTGTTTTTCTTTAGGTAAAAAGCCCTAGTAAAAGTTGACGCTAATGAGTGTCAACAATACCCCCAAGCTTACCTTTTGCCAGTCCCTTGGCAAACAAACTAAGCCTAGCTAATATTGTATTTGGATCAGGAGTTGCTACAATGTCATTATACTTTCCAGTACACATGCTCTCAAACGAAAATTTTCTCCGGATCAAATAATGTATGCTCTAACCTTCAAACTTACTCATTTCACCTGTAATATGGGGCTTCACAACTTTTGCATAAGTCTTGAGCAGTCAAAAGATAGAACAATCAAGCTAAGTGCTATGTCTCAAATTCTTTGCAATACTAACATTCCAGAGTTTTTGATAAGTTTTCAGAATAAAACTCAGAGTTTGATTGTATGACACCCTCAAATCCCTCAATGTATGTGGTATTTGTGGTTCTCTCTTGAGGCACCAATGTTGTTATGCTTCCTATAGCTAAAGGTATATATAGTGGAGCTTATAGGAGTGGCATTAACAAGGATAGGCATACTTGCAAAACATGTATTGTAAAATCAACTAATGGATCCATAGAGAATCGAGGCATACAGTCAAACCAAGATGTGCATGTGTATGAAATATAATGGATAGGTGCATATGTGTTATTTATGGCTAACTCCTATTTCTACTTTTGCTCTTTTGGGAATGACTCTCTTTTAAAACTTTTCTCAGGAAAGACATAGGCTATCTTCTTTATTATTTCTTTTTACTCAGGGAGGCGGGCATCTAGTACCCATTGTTTTAATTGCTGGGACACTTGTCCATCTTTTACTCCCTTTTTCTTTCTTTCTTTCTCTTTCTTTTGCTTTTCTTTCTTTTGCATAGCCACATGCATCCTTTGAATACAATAAGTGGATCGAGAGATATAGTTAGGACTTAGAGCATTAAAGATAGGGGTTATCCTATAGGGTATTTGTATACATTTTTGTGTCCTCTCCCAGTGTAGGAGGCGAATATTTTATGATGAACATGTATGGAAATATGGTGAATGATTGCGATTACTCCTTGGAGTAGGAATAATGCATATGTGGACTGGAGTGTGCAAGTGTTTCTTGGTTTTAAAAGCATGACAAGACTCTCATAAGGTATACAACATAGGTTGACTGAACTCAATGTAAAGCAAGTAGCTTAAATGTGAAAAGGTTTTCCTATCCTCTAAGATATAAATTTTGGCTTTGGTAGGAATTCACTTTTGTCATACAAAAGCTCATCATGTAAGTTTTAGATTTTTAAGATAATACCTCCAGAACTTAGCAATGTTAGGAATAAGATAAATAGCAGCTCAACTTTCATGAATCATATTAATCAACTACCTAGACTCAGTGCAAGCTTATGCCTCCACAATTAAGGTTCAGAATAAATTCTTCAATTAAAACAACAGTGCTTAGAACCAGGAAGATTTTAAGTTTAACAACTGGGTACTTGGTAAGCATTATAACAGAGCAACTATTCATCATCTCCAGGACAATTTTAATGTTCATCAATTTTATTAGCTCTAGCCTGGACTAACTTTAAATTATACTCTAATATAGAACTAAACATTTATTTGGTTTAATTAATTATATATATGGTTTTATATTTAATACCTAACAAAAGACTCTATGACTTTGTGGACCTTCATGTGCCCACATCTTTTTGGTATTTTATGACTATTTATAAAGTAGACTCAAAAATCGCTTAGGTGTAGTCACCTGATAACTAGGGGATGCTCCTCCCCCCAAGCTAGATGGTTGCAATATCTAATGTACTTGAGCGCGAACTAGCCAATAGCGAACCCAGTGGTTGCCACTGATAGTCTCTCTCCTTGCTATGATGTTGTTCCTGCATAAATACTCCACAGAAAAGGAAAACCAAAACTCGAGGCTCGAATTCAATGATGGGTTAGCGGTCAGCCAAAGAGTAATTGATCACCTGTATGAGTTATCTTTAACGTAATCTAAGCAGGATTTCACTTCTTTTTGAATTTTCATTTTTATGATGCAAGAATTAAATATGAATGCTATATTTTTGCCATTTTTATTTTATGCCACCATAGTGGATATTCCTTCGGAAAATACCATAGGGTATCCACGTGGGGCTTTATGATGCCATAAATAATGCATAAAATATTTTTGTTGTTTTATATTCTAGCATGTAAACAAAATTATGTTACTAAGTAAATTTAAATTACTAATGCATTGAATGAGATAACTACCATTCTAACCTTATGGCTAGGGTATGGAATTTAAAGTCTACTGACAGGACTTAGACAGAGGTGAGCACTTACTCAGTGGGTTCATCGTCCGAGGTAACCTCAGTCAACTCCCCATCTTGTGGTGATGCGTCGTGTGCCTCCTTCCATCTTGCTTTGGTCTCTTTTGCTTCTTTCTCTTCTAGCTCTTGCTCTTCATCTCTGTTTGCCTTTTTCCACACTTCTAATCGTGCCAGGATCTTCTCCTTTTCTTCCTTGGCGATCTGGTCCATCCTTTCAGCTTCTTCTGCCCAACTACTCCAGCGAGGTACTTGCTTGTTCTCTTCTTGCTCCGAGAAGCGATCTTCATATTTTACAACCTTGCCAGGAAAGTCTTCCCATCCACAATGAGGCTGGACAGCCTGAAGGTGTGCTTGGCATCTTCTCCTGTTGCGTTGCTTCCTGATCTACTCATGGTTATTTAATGTTCTGAATTGACAGCGTACCTTTCCGGTAGGTAGGTTGAAGTGAATGTGTCTGGACCCAATGTAGATGTTAGCGTTGGCGGTGTAGAGGAACGGTCTTCCCAAGAGGATCGAGGAATCATCGTTTCCTTGCATGTCAAGGACTAGAAAATCTGTAGGTATATATTGTCCTTGAATTCTTACCATGACATCCTTGACTACTCCTTCAGGAAATCTCAGTGATTGGTCCACCATCTGCAACTGAATACATGTTGGGTATAAAGGTAAATCAAACAATTCATCATATACCTATTTTGACATTACGTTGCAGCCTGATCTAGTGTCGTAGATGATGAGGAAAGGTGGTGTCTTTGATCATGCATTCAATGATTGGGACACCTGGATCACCTCTCTTGATTGGAAATGGCTTGGGTAGCATGTGATCATTTTCTGTGTTTGAGAGCAGTGATTAGTTGAGTTGTCTCCTTAGGTGCATGCTTGGTCCTCCTCCATCTTCTGTTGTTTCTATTGTTCTTCTTCTTCCGCATTGGTTGCTGTTCTTGCTCTTGTTGTTGCTAAAATTGTTTCGGGCTGCAGGAGCTTTCAGGACACGGTTCTTGAATGTGAATCTCTCCTTCTTGTCCTTGATGGATAGGACGATCTTGGCGTACTCCGCATAGATGATGGCTTTTGTTGTGCACAGGAATGGTCTACCCAGAATGATGGGTGCCTTCTCATCTACTCCTGTCTCCATGTCCACGAAGTCAACTGGGACATATGACTGCCCCACTCTAATGACAACTTCTTCTAGTACTCCCTCAGGGTAGCAAATGGACTGATCTGCAAGCTGCAAACGCATATTTGTGTATAACAGGGGATCATTTAATATTTTCTCATAGATTACCTTAGGCATAATGTTGACACTTGCGCCGAAGTCGTAGATAGCCTCTGGAAAGCTGTGGCATCCTATAGAGATAGGAATGACAGGTCTTCCAGGGTCTCCCATCTTCTCTGGTAGAGAGTAGTCAATCCACTGTACATCTGCAGGCTCAATATGATATTGGGTTGCATTGTGAATATCAACAAGGTTAGCAGTTTCTAAATCTTCTGGTTGGCCTGGAATCTTGCCTTTTTATAATGGAGGTACAGCAGCAGCTAACTGAGCTAATTGTGATTCTAACATTTTATTAAAGCTATGCTGATTCTTTATGGCGGAAGCAAAAGTATCCATTCTAGCATGTATGTTTTCCAAAGTTTTATCATTTGATGTTAGTTTCTTAGTCATTTGATCTAGCAGTTTAGATTGACTAGTAAATAATTCTCTCAAAGGTGGAAGGTTATATTATTAAAGTTGTTACCTTGGTAATTACCTTGTCGAGGTTGTTGGTTCCACCCTTGATTTTGCTGAGGACGATAGTAGGTGTTGTTGTTGATGAAGTTCACATCCTCTTGCAGTGTAGGGCAGCTGACAGCTGAGTGCCCATAGTCTCCACATTCTTCACATGTCATATGGGAATCATTGACGTGCATGACTTCCTTCTTCTCTATGTCGAGCTTCTTCATGATGAGGTCCAGCTTGGCAGTGACCATGTCAGCTTCCTTGAGATGATGGATTCCTCCTCCCTTCTTGCGAGGCTGAGTACGTTCTTCAGTACATGTTGAATTTGAGGCCATCTTCTCGAGAAGTGCTTTAGCATCAGAGAGCTTTAGTGATAGAAAAGCTCCCCCAGCTGCAGCATCAATAGACTTACGGGTGCTAGAGATAAGCCCGTGATAGAAAGTCTGCATTAACAGCCACTCCTCTATCCCATGATGAGGACTGTCTTCAATGTAGTTCTAGAATCTTTCCCATGCTTCAGTGAATGATTTATCATGTTGTTGTTGGAAACTTGAAATTTTCCCATGCAGAGCATTGGTCTTGGCTGTAGGAAAGAATTTCGCTAGGAAAGCAGTTGAGCATAGGTCCCTTGTAGTGTGTTTATCTTTGTTGATGTAGAACCACTGCTTGGCTTTCCCCAATAATGAGAATGGGAAAAGACGGAGTAAGATAGCATCTTTTGATACTCCTCTGATCGTGACGGTGCTGCAGATCTCTAGAAAGTGTTGTAAGTGTACACTTGCATCTTTATGTCCTTTTCCACAGAATTGGCTGGCTTGAACCATGGTGATGAGAGCAGGCTTGAGCTCGAATCCATTCTCCCCAGTGTTGACTGCTGGTCCAGTCTGGATGTTTGCTGTTGTTGGGGCAGAGAACTCTCACAGTGACTTCTCAGCCATGTCTTCAAACACAGGAGCTAGGTTTTCACCTAAATACTCTTCTGCTTGTTCTTCTATTTCTTCTTCAAATTCTTCTTCCAGAGTTGGAGCTGGCTCCTCCGAAGAGCTAGCTTGAGCAGCAGAGGGTGTTCTTGATGGTGACTCAAATTTGTCCCTTGCTTCTACAAACCTTCTCTTTCTAAGGAGTTTCTCTGGATCGTCAGTAAAGTTCTTTGGAAGAGAAAAACTATTCATTCATCACCCTGCATAAGATAAGAAAATGATAACAGCGAAGGGTGTACCTGATAGAGTTAGAAATCGATTGGTAATATGACTTTATCCATGTGTATATAGGTTATCAATATATCCTAAGTTTATTGTGTCTTCCCCGGCAACGGCGCCAAAAATGCTTGTTGGCATTTCTAACGTCATTACTAAAAAGCAGAGATAAATTCTACTCCTAGCAACGACACCAGAAATGTTGGTATATAATTAACTTGTCATTAGCAACTAGCCACTCTTGAATTACTAACATTCCTAAACATGAAGTAGATTGTCATCCCCAATTATATTGCTAGGAAATTATTATAGATTTACATTGTACTAATGTGGCTAGGCAGATAAAGTATGAATATAATATGAATGTAAACTAATGGGTTCTGCAAGTGGACAGATAATTATCCTGTTGTAGCTTTTTACCTAGGGAAGTATCCAGGTTGTCGATTTATAATTATACCTCTGGGAAAGCTATGTAATAAACTATCATCTATCCTATTGATGAGGAACTATATAGACTGAATAAACGATATTTTCTAAGTCTTATACTCTACTCCTATCAGGCAGAGGTCACAAATGAAGAAAGATAAATACGGGTGATAGCATAATCATCAAGTATCATAATTAAAGATAATCATCAGAGCATCTTACTAGTCATAATCATAGCTAGCCATTAGATAAACTAGAGAGATAGGTCTATAACTACGTCAATGAATAATTCTAATTAGTGCAACTACATCTAGTAATCATTGCTAAGTCAACTCTAAATCATCATTGTATGTAAAGAGGCATCAACTAATAAGGGTATTAAGACCTAGGTCACCTCCTTCGCGACCGTGCCCATGCTAGTCCTACATACGGGGGGTGGACTACAGAGGAACCAACATAGCTGTCACCTACACAGACTACCACACGTCCTGGCATATCAGGGTGCACTCGTAGATAAACAAGACATCTAGACACCACGTCTACATATCGCCTATCATCTACCCATTGTACATATGGATAAACGCTATACGAGCAATTACATGAATTCAATAAGATCGAATTAACTAAACTAGACATATAATCAAAGTAGACAATGACTATTGCAATTAAGAACATATGAATCTATTTATAGTAAAGTCTCCCTAATCTGAATAATGAATACAATAAAGTAGTTAAGAACTAGATCTATTACCGAACTCTCGCGCTCCAGACAGACGCCAGGGGCTCCAGATCTCGATGAAGAACTAGATCTCCTCTACTTCTAATCTAGCTAGCTAATCGTATGAACCAGAAGGCTCTTGATGCTTGACGGCTTGAGGCCATGATGAATAATGAATTGGCTCTCTCCATGGGGGTCTACCCACATATTTATAGTCCGGTGGGATGCGCGTGCGCCGCAGGATCAAACCGACATAACATAGGGCTGAGATGCATCCTTGGAGGCGCTGGAGGAACATTCTAGAAGGGGTAGCAAACCCTAGCGGGGGGAGCGCCGCCCGGCGCCCTGGTGGGGCCGGCCAGCCCCACCTGGCGGCCTCTGGCCCCCCTCGCTCCTTCCGGTGCCTTCTGGAGTCTTCCTGAGTCTCCCCGCGGTGTCCTTCTTGGCGGATAAGTTTTGTGGTTATTTTGCGCTAGAATCCCTCTTTTTCAGCTTTTCTAAAAATGTAACACCCAAAAAATTTCATTCTTTTGAAATAGCTCAATTGGATTTAATTACGCAATTTTGTGTGCATCTCAACATAGGAGATAATATTTTTGTTAAATTAAAATCCATCATAAGGCTAGTAACATGTCTTTGCATACATGCTGCTGCACTCTTCTTCTGTATTGATTGTTATTTTCTTTGTCTCAAGATTTTATACTGAATTTAGAGCTCTTTTTGGAAACTGTTTCTGTTTAAAAAAAAAAAAAAAGACTCTCTTTCTCTCCTTCTCGGCAAGTGGCCTGCTGGCCTGCTTGCATGCTTCTTCTTGCCAGGTGGCCGGGGCAGCCGGACTCCTCTTTTCCTTCTTGCCGAGAGGCCTGCTGGACCGGTCGTTGCAGGCTGGCGGCTTCTTCCCAAATGAGCAGCCCAGCACAACAACGCTGGTGCACTCCCTCTTCCTCCTTTCGGCTGACACTCTGGACCCATATGCAGTGTCATCTCTTTTCTCCTTGTTCACGTACGAGCCGGGCTCGGGTCCAAGGGAAACTTCTGATTCGTTCCCGGGTTGTACTCGATTCGTCGTGGTTTCCTCATCTTAGCCCTATAAAAGAGACACCCAGGTGCACGGCTTTCTTTTTCCCCATCTACTCGTAGCAGCCGCCGCCCTACGAATTGGCAGAAGAACGCCGCGCCCTAGCTGCCGCGGTCGAGCATCGACCCGTCGTTCTGCCGCTACTCCACCGCTGGGTACACGTTGCCAAGCTCTGCATCTAGGTGACGAAGTCTCCGGCTCGCTCGTTTTCCTTCCTTTTGCTCTCGTCTGCTCACAGTTTGTCACCGAACCGGACAGGAACCTGACGTCCGCCGTTCCGCGCCGCCCTCCGGTTACGTGCCGTTCTGGACTGAGGGGTAGTTCTTGGTGAGTTCGCGAGGTCCTCCTCTTTCTCCCAGACTTTTTCCCGTAGTGTTTGGTGGCCGAAGTAGCAAGTTCCGCATGCACCGGCGAGCTCCTGGCCGCCGGCCATGGTCACCACCGTGCCGGTGTTCTTGTTCACCTGTTGTCTCTCTTTCTTTCATTTACTTCACAGCCGTTCATCGCGAGATCAATGGCTCAGAGCAGCCAATACCCCTTCGCAGTCTTCTTGTTAAAGAGACCCTCCACTTCCCAATAATCAGACCCGCAGTCCCTCTCCGATCTCAATTTCTGGTTTTATTTGTTTTAATTTCGAAATTTAGTTCGCAATAATTACAGCTTTGCCACTATGTTCAACTGCTCATAAAATGTTCGTTTTAACTCCAAATTGATCCGTTCAAATTGTGTTAGTTTCGTTATTTTGAGCTCTACACAGTGTTACTGTTTTCCAGTAGGTTGGAGAATATTTATTTCGTGGTCTTATTTAATTATTTATTCTCATATAGAAAATCTTCAATAAATCGTATCTTATTCTTTTTAAATCCGATTTTAAATTGTATTTTACGTTTTTGTGATCGTAGTAATGTGTAGATTAATTTTATAGGTTTTTAAACTTGTTTTTATACTGCTTGATGTACTGTTCTAATAATAGCTTGTCTGCTTCGTTTATGTTTGCCTGTGGATGCTTGATTGTTGCCGTTGATCGAGTATAGACGGTGAGTACTTCGAGAACAACCAGGGGCAATTCTTTGAGCAAGATCAGCAATACCAGCAGGACATTTTTGATCAAGGCAAGTATAGCTTGGGACCTCCTTGTTTACCTATTCACAATATCCACTATATATCATGTGCATGTGTCATTGATTTCCTGTTAAGGATGACTTAGAGTTGATTATCTTCCACCTTGATAACCTTGGGATAAATGCATATGGTAGTACTTGCTAGCGCTGGGTATGTGTAACCATGATCATGTAACATGAATAATGAGTTGTGTATAAGCTTTAAAAGATGAACCTGATGATCTGGACAAAAAGGGTGAGAAGATCTCTGGCCTTTGCTAGATGTTCTTGACCCTCCATAAGGACTTATCCTTTGGCAAAAGCGGGACAAATCGTATGCAGGTACTGGGGGGGCTATATGGCTCGGCTCTAGTTGCTTAATGGACCTTTTCTAGCTTGTTAGCGGTTACCTTAATTGGCGTAAGAATGGCTTTGCGAGCTGATTATATTGCGGCTTCGTCCCACATGAGTGTAGGCTGCGGGTCATTGCGCCATCCGGAAGGAGGGCTCTATATTCCCTTGCCGAGTGAATCTAATGGCCCTAACTTGTTAGACGAACCATTGAGTAGCTTTATATGATTTTTAGTGTCTTGGGAGCAATTAACCCAATGCATTGGAAATCATGGCTCACGCGATGAAAGTGTACACCTCTGCGCAGAGTTTAATAATCTGGTATACTAGCCGTGCCCACGGATACGGGTGGCCTGGAAAACTGAGGGAATAGATGTTCACTAATGGATAATGAAAATAAATAATGAGAATGAATGATGACTTTGTATATGTTGTTTATGTACTATTCTTTATTCTTGTCTACATTGATCATGTGGTTATGGGAATTGCAATCTACCTTGACGCTATTAATGCCTTAAATGTTAATCAATAAAAAGCTAAATGCAAGAAAACCCGATTAATCGACTTTATTTGAGCCTCATGAACCCCTAGTTATACTTGCTGAGTACGACATGTGCTCACCCTTGCAATATCACAATACTTCAGGTTATGCTTCAGATGATGATGGGAATGAGGACTATCGTTATGAGTATTAGGCTTGTTGTCAACCAGTCGACGTTCGTCCCTGTGTGGAGTTGCTGCGTTGGGAGTTATTTTTATTAGTTGTTGCTATTACTGTTTAAGACTATGTGATAAATATTCATTCGTTATGTAATAAACAGTGTGATGGTACTCTATGTAATTTGTCAACTTGTGTGTGCGACTGATTCTGGGGCGCACATGAGTCTTTTATACATCCTATTTGTTCCTTCAAATTTGGGTGTGACAAAAAATCACCCTGGAAAATACAGAATATGCAAAACTCATGGAATTTGTCAGATAAAGCCCTAGACTAGGTATTTTCCTTCGGGTAAAAAGCCCTAGTAAAAGTTGACGCTAACGAGTGTCAACACCAAGGTCCAACCTTTGGAACCCCCATCGACGCCGATCCCGACGTCGACAAAAACCCCTCCTTTTGCTTTTTCATACCTACTCTTGCATGTTGCGCTTTATCTATATCATGTCTATCTATATCTGTGTCATGCCTCGGTTTGTCTCTCATGCTATGGATGTGTGCTACTCCATGTGTGGTCGTCATCTTGTGTTGGGCGGTATGTCTGTGTGATGTTTGTCTATGGACCGAGCCTTCAAGCAGGTTGAGAGCGACATGTTCGAGCATGTGATTGTGAGTCCATCTCGCCGTGGTCATAACACCGAGCGCAATCCCTTCCCCATGTTTTGGTCGACTCCGTAGAACCATGATCGTAGTGATCCTATTCGACCCTAGTACGTGGTCATCATGGGCTCAGCGATACAGATATTACCTGTACACAACAAGCCCTTTATGACCTAGCCTAGTGGGAGATGAACTAAGAAGCAATAGTCATGGGACGACGAGAGCCAACTCGTGTAGATGAAGCTCCGGGCCGCAAGTTGCCTCGCAATGACCATCGGGCTCTACCTCTCTTCTTCCTTTCCCTTCTTTTACTCTTTTCCTAACCACCTCATATGCTTGTGCCATCTAGACCATAGCATTTCTCGGTTCTCATGATGACAACTGCATCACTATGAACCTGAGGAATAGCTTTTGCCGCTTTAGTTGCACGGAGGTCATGGTGCCCTATAAGTTGGTGGGGATCACAGAACCGTGTGAGACTTTCGTCTCTTTTCTTTTGACCACCGTCCTTTGCCATGACGGGTAGGTCGAGAAAAGTGTGGGACCATTCTTCTCTTTTGCACCCTTTTGCTTCTCGCTAATCCGGTTAGGCGTGCATCGAATCTCTTGTCCCGGCCTCTTCGATCGGTGACTATCATTGTGTCATGTGATCAAAGTGCTGTGGGACCAAGGGTCCCTATTTCTCGCTTATCTGTGCCTGTTAGTGTTTTTTATTTGCCTCTTGTTTCCATTCCGTTGTTTCCCATCGATCGCAATGGCGAGTGAATCAAAGGGAGGTGAATCCTACTTTCCTTTTTTTTGGCTCCTTCATGCTTAAGCCCTTGTATGTTTGTACCTAACTTAGACCATAGCATTTTAAGGGTTCTCGTGGTGACAACCACACTACTAAGGACTCTAGGGATGCCCTAGTGCATTTAGTGCACCTTGGTCAGGGCGTGGATTAGGCACTTGTGTTCTCTTGTGTGTCGCTTCTTTCCGATGCCCGGTCCTTTGCCATGGCGTGAGTATTGGAAGGAGTAGACCACTGCCCCTCTCTTTCTACTTCCTTTTATCCCCGTTAGCCCGCTCTGTTCAATTCTGTCTTGACTACGGTGATTGGATCAAAGTTTGGGCTACCTCTACTAGTTAGCGAAGCTATTGTCTATGTCCTATCCTTGGACCCATGCCATTCGACCCGATCGACCGTTAGAAAACCATCTTCACTGAGCATGTGACCGAGGGTGTGACATAGGCATTCCTATCTAACTCCCCTCCTCTCTTCCTGATTGTGCTGCTCTCTTTCAGGTTCCTGACATTGATGTATCAATTGGATTGAGAGGACTCGCGGCCTACCATCTATTCCTTTTGTTCTGATCTCTTTTGCTACCACCAAGTGTCATGGCATGTAAGCCGAAGCAGCTTAGGACCAAGTCATAATCCTTCTGTTTCATGTTATTTGTTCTTAGTTGAATCTTATTTAGTAATTGTGACCAGTGGGTTGAGGGCCGTAAGGGTCAAATCCTAGTGTTCTTGTTTCCCTCTCTTACTTGCAATCTTTTCGGTTCCCATCAATCCCCATAACGCTCGGATCGGAGGACCGCAAGTCATGGTGTTTGCTTAAGTCAAGCTAGGATCAAAGCCTTATCTCTTGAAGCCGTATAGGTTGACATGATCGACCCCTGGAAAGTACTGTCTTGTGGGGATATGACCCCCATATACCCTCGCGGCTATACATGGGCCACACCATCAAGATGGCCCAGCCCACAAGATGAAGACGTGCGGCACATGACGTGCACCGCACGGTATTGTAATAGTACCAAATAGGCTACTTTGCTTATAGCTCTGTCCCTTCAAAATATATAAGGAGGGGCAGAGGTCCCCTAAAGGACACTAAAAAACATAGCTCGGATCATCAAGATCTGGGCATCTCATATCAATAACAGAAGAGCAGGACATATGTTATTGCGCACCTAGCGGCCCGAACCTAGTTAAACTGTGTGTGCTGTTCTTCTTGTTACGTCTTGCTCGTAGTCTAAGCGTGCCTCCACCGATAAATCACTACTGTCGATATACCCATGGTAGACTGCCGCCAATATTTCATCGACATGGCTATTTTGGGGCCTTGATTCGAGTTTGTGCTTATCAGACACCCTCCACGGGGGCTTCTTTTTGGTGTTTAATGGAAGATATCTGGTTCTTTCTATCTTGTTGCCTTTTAGGGAGTATTGGATCTTGATTAGGGATTGATTGCTCTCTACCTTGCTAGTCGCTTTACCGAGGTAGTTGCATCGCAGAGACATTGGGCAGAACGGAGATCTATTGAAGGTAGGAAGATGTGAACGACGACATGATCTGGACAACTATGGATTGCTATGAACAGGTGCCACGTCCCACTCAACCTCATAGAAGCCTATTAGGCATGCAACATTTAGCTGCTAATACTTTATTTTATGCAAATAACTGTGATAGGGTGCATGGTAGATTGCTTGATAAGCCATTACCTTGACGCAACTTTTCCCCTGCACACCCAATGTTACGATAGATGCATGATTATCATGATACTCTTTCAGCTATTCACTTTATTTATTTATATTGTGAACTTGATTGTGAGTGGTTATGGCACGCGGTGCCGATAAACTATGGATAAATGGGAATAACTTGGGAGAGATCTTGGCGTGTGTCTTGGGTATGTGGTGAGGGTCGAGTCGACTGGGCAGGATTAACGACTAATCAGAGGACTAGTCTTGCTAGGGGTGCGACCTAGGCACTCCTCATGTGAGAGTATCTGTGGTGGGTACATATGATGTGAGAAGATTCTATGAAGGAGTACGTTTTGTGGGACGAGTCCCCGGAATGGGAGGTGCCGTCGAGGCACGGGGTGTTGAGACCCTTTATGAAGATATCCTATCTGGCCCTTCTAAGGATTCATTGGTCGAGCCTGTGGCTCATGGGACTTTGCACACCACTCGTTCTTATGGGCGGGAACCGACTTGTCGACTAGCTAGTCCAATGCCACTACTGCTAGATTGGAAGGTGATAGTGTAGGGAGGTACGGGTGCTGAGACCAACACCTTCCTAAGATAGCTTAGTAGCCATTGGGGCCCGGTATTACATCACACAGTCTCAGCGTACCGGTGGTACTCTGTGGTGACCCAGGGCTAAGTGGTAGGGTGGCATAGGGCTAGTTAGGTGATGGCTTGGCATCAGCCTAGACGTAGCGACGTCGATGTTGGTGATCTTGTGGTTCCAGGTGTATAAGCTCTACAAAGTTAATAAATCTATATGTATAGCCATGTCCCCGGTTATGGACTTTCCCGAGAATAACCACTTGTTCATTATAGTGAGAGGTGTCGTTCTCTTCTTCCCTGGGTGTTGTTGGTTTCTGGCTGAGGTCGTTGAGGCAAGAAGGAGCGGGAGTCTTCCTTGCCGACTAGAGAGTGAGAGTGCGATGAGATGTGTGAACGTGGATGGGATGGATGGATGGATGTGTGGATGAGATGGGTTAAAACTTGATGAACTATTATATAATATTGATGAATTTGCATAGAAAACCTGCAGCCAAATATAGGCCTTTTGCTCTACCTTGCATTCCACTTACCACATAGCAAAGCAAAGTATAGGGTGGGAGCCAGTGACTAGTAGAATTCATACTGATAGTTGTTCGACAGGTTTTGGAAGCCATCGATGACAACAACAGAGATTAGAAGGATTAGGTGGTCTTGTTCCTACACTCAAGTTTGGTTAAGGAGATGAAGTCTACGCCCGTTGATGCTCTACCCCAACTCTGATAATCGCTAGTGAAGGAGGAGCCTTCATCCGCCACGGCGCCATGTCTACTATGAAGATGACCCGTGGGTGCTTCCGCTAGTATACGTTGTATTAGGTGTGTTACCTAGTGTTGTAATACCTTATAATCTTGTACCTTTGCAATGTATGAACTGTCATAATGTATAATGATAATGTGATAGCCCGGTCCTCCTGGACTTTAACATTATGATGTAATATGTGGGTTTCCCTTCGAGGAAATAGCGGGTCGCTACACCAGTGAGCATGGCCATGGCAGCGGCGGGAGTGGGGGGCGGGGAGGGGGCGGCACGTGCGGGCGGGGGAGGAAGAACGTGTGGAGAAGAGGAACAGTACCTGCCGGCGGGTGGATCCCGTCCGAACACCCAGATCGTAACAGCACCCATGCTTCGCTGCTTTGTTTCTCTATGGTTGCTGTTTTATTTTGTGTGGAAACTGCAAGTACATCTAACGTTGCACTAGAGTATCCTCCAGTCCTATTTCTGTGGTTGGGAGGGGGCGGTGCGTGCGAGGCGGGAGAGGAAGAACGCGTGGAGAAGAGGAACAGTACGTGCCGGCCCATGGATCCCGTCCGAATGCCCGGACCATTACAGCACCCATTCTTCGCTGCTTCCTTTCTCTACTGTTGTTGTTTTATTTTTTGTGCAAACCACAAAGTACACCTAACTTTGCACAAGAGTATTCCCAAGTTCATTTATTTATGATTGTGAAGGGCATAATGGCACTGAAACCAATTAGACTCTCCGTATATAGTATAAATCAGGCCTAATATTGTGCTGTAATCTGACTCATCCAGTGTGCATGCTGCAATGTTTCATTACCCTCCTAGCTAGATGCAGTATTAGTCACTCCCTCCCTTCCAAATTATAAAACCATTCTAGTTTTTATAGTTTCTCTATACACCTAGATATACATTACGTCTAGATACGTAAAAGCAAGACTGCTATAATCTACAATGGAGGGAGTATTAAAGGTGCCAAAGTTCCATCCTCGAAGGAGCACATGCCCAAATATTGTCTGCTGCAGCTCTGTTAAAGTTTCATTTTCTTCTTTTCCATAAGGCCAGTCTCAATGGAGTTTCATGGGAAGTTTCATGCACATTAAATAAGGTGCCATGTCAGCAGATGGAAAGATTTTGCATTAAACTAGCAGGAGAGAGAAGAAAGAAGTTTCATCCCCACGACACGAGCGAGCGTCGTTTCCAACGTCTGGGAAACCGCACGAAACCCGCGTTGAGACCGCTAATTGTTTCATGGGCTCCTCCTCCGCCGTCTTCATCGCCAAGCACTACGGCCCCGGCCGCGGCTCGGCCTCCCGCGCGAGCGCCGACGCCGGCCGCGCCTCCGCCTACCGCGCACGCCCTGCGGGCACGGCTCTGCTCGCCGCGCGAGGGGCGCGAGCGCCGGCGCCGAGCGGGCTCCGTCGCGCGAGCCCCGCGGGCGCTTGGCGTGGCTCCGCCTCCCGTACGCGCGGGGCGCGGCTCTGCTCGCCGCGCGCGAGCGCCGGCCGCCGCGACTCCGCCTCCCGTACGCGCGCACGCGGCTGTGCTCGCTGCGCGAGGGCCGCGAGTGCCGGCCGCCGCGGCTTCGCCTCCCGCACGCGCAAGCACGGCTCTGCTCGCCGCGCGATGGGCGTGAGCGCCGACCGCCGTGGCTCCATCTCCCGTACGCGCGGGCGCGACTCTGCTCGCCGCGCGAGGGGCGCGAGCGCCAGCCGCCGTGGCTCCGCCCGCCACGCGAGGGTCCATCGCCGGCGGGGTGCAGGCTCCGTCGCGGCTCCGGCTTCCGTGCGCGCTGGGCGCGGCTCCGCCTGCCGCTCGAGGGGCGCGAGCACCGGCGCTGGCGAGCACCGCCGCCGCGGGCGAGCCCCTCCGTCGCGGGCACGCCCCTCCGCCACGCGAGGTGGGAGAGCTCTACCGGCGCGCGGTCCAGGCCGCCATGGGCGAGCACCGCCGGCGTGCAAGCCCCTGCCGCCGCGGGCGAGCACTGCCGGCGCGCGGTCCAGCCCGCCGCGGGAGAGCACCGCCGGTGCCCCGGCCTTGCCGCGGCGAGCGAGCTCCGCCGGCGCGCGGTCCAGGCCGCCGCGGGAGAGCACCGCCAGTGCCCCGGCCATGCCGCGGCGAGCGAGCTCCGCCAGCGCGCGGTCCAGGCCGCCGCGGGAGAGGAGCGGACGAGTGCCGGGGCGTGCCGCGTGGTCCGCCTCGCCGGGCGTTGAGCCGTGGCTCCGCTGGGCGCGAGCTCCGGGCGCGGCCGCGGCTACGCTGGGCAGCAGCGCGCCATCATCTTCATCCGCGGGGGAGGGACGAGCGCCGCGAGCTCCGCCTCTCCCCGACGCGAACGCGAGGTCGCCTGGCCGCGAGCGCCGAGCGTGGCGTGACCTGCTCCGTTTGCGGTTGGGAAGAAAGGGGAAGAGAGATGTAGGACCCGTGAGATGCTAAAATGGTATATGAAACTGTGCATGAAATTTAACATTGTGAGAGAGAGGTGTTTCATATACAAATTTTATATCTTGGAAACTGTGAGGTAAAACCTCCCATTGAGACTGGCCTAAGTGCATCTATTTCCAGGCATTTGTACGATACAACATATATGACACGGATACCTTCAATGCTAACACTGCATTTTTATAGTATGATTATAGCTGCATTCGTGATGTTGTTCTGCTCCTTAAGTTTCCATCACTGCCATTGGTTTCTGATAATAAATGATATAAGGTTTAACCATGGTATATCATGTCCAATAACCATTTATTCGAGGTTACAGCACTCACAGTTCATCTGACAGAAATGAAGGTTTGTATTCTCAAGTATACTGCTGTCTGTGAACCAACAAAATTACGTTATACTACAAACAAAGTGCACAAATAGAAGTATCACACAAGAACAGGATACTCATCAGCTACATAGAAGCAAGTAAATTAAAGAGCATTTAGATTACCAGGGATAATAAGCAAAAAAAGATCTATGGATTGGATCCGTAAAACAAGACATCTTGTCAGAGCATGGCGAGTGTCTTTCTGTGATTGGACTGGAGTCTACATGGTCACCGAGTGGTGAACAGATGAGATTGACACAGTAATGATAGTGAGCAGGAGGAGGACCTTGAGCACGATGGTGAGGAAGGCGGTATGGGGTGGAGACACAGCTCTCGTCGCTATGACCATCATTAGATAGAGCCCGAGAAGTACAATGGAGAAGAAAAAGAAGCCAGCTGCCGTGACTGGCCCTACCATGTAAGAGTAGTATCCCAGGATCCCAGTGACCAAGCCGCGACAGGTGGCAATGCCATTCGATATGTTGAATAAATGGTTCAGGTAATGATTCTCTTGATCGCCGATATCGCCCTATGCATCACCAGCATCTGTGGTGAAGGAGGGCAGGACGTACTTCGTTATTGAATGCTGAAACTTTGGTCAAAGGAGGGCAACAACAACGATCAGGAACAGCACGGCGAGGATGGCCAAGGCATAGCATCCGTTGAAGGGGAAAATGAGAATGCACAACGCCAGTTCTAGGAGGAACCATGAGATGCAGGTCAAGGCATTGCCCCAATTTGGCAGTTTAATGACAAGTACTACTTTGATGATGATGAAGACCACGATGTCAACCATAAGCAATATCTTCATGGTGATTGATTTCGATGAAGAAAGATTTATGTACGCGGAAAACAACATGGCGCAAGCGAACAACAGGGCCTTTAGAGTATAGTTGGGCCAACATTTGTTTCGTTGTTCTAGCTGACCAGCTATGGTATCAATATCATTGCCATAGATGACCTGCATTTTTGGGGGAAAAAACTAATTTCATCAAGTTTAGATATGCTGAGAGTAATCAACAACTATGTGCAATTTAATTTAATCCACCATTTTATACTTGTTCCTCCGTCCTAAAATAAATCAATTCTTAGAATTACCTTAAGTCAAATTATCTTAAGTTTGGTCAAGTTTATATGAAATGGTAACAACATTTATGGAATCAAATAAATATACATTATAAAAATATATTTTATGATATATCTAGTGTTACTAATTTGGTGTCTTAACTACTGATGTTATTTTCTATAAATTTAGTCGAACTTAAAATACTAAGACTTAGGACAACACTTAAAGCTGATTTAATGGCATGGAGGGAGTACTCCGTCCCTGAATATTTCAATTCCTAGAGTTGCTATAAGTCAAACTTTTTTAAGTTTAACCAGATTTATAGAAAAGAGTACCAAGATCTATAGCACCAAAATAATATCATTAGATACATTATAAAAAAAATTTCATAATTTGTTCAGTTGGTGTCATAAATATTGTTGATTTTTTTATAAATTTGAAAATTTGAAAAAATAATTGATTTAAGATAACTTTAAGAATTGATTTATTTAAGAATGGAGCGAGTGTTCCTCCGCTGTTACCCCTGGGCTATGCCTTGGGAGTTGGGAAAGAGTCTTTTTTAACAAAATTCATGAATTCTTCATTTTTTTGGTCTAAAATTGCACAAGGGTCGCAAGGCTGGATCTGCAAGTCGATTGGACAGAAGCCCAGTGGACGAGGGATGCACATGCTCTGGGCCCAAAACAAACTTACTTGAAAAATTAACTGCTTCAGCCATTGGCAGGCCCTCCTCCATGACTCCTCCAGTGATTTTGATCGGCCGCTCACGGGTGGTGCTGCAGTCTGACCAGGTGGCAGCAAGCACCGTGCCGACCACCTAAAAAGTTTTATTTCTCGTGGCGCGCGCTCTGCGGGAATTGGGCCATTTTTGTTTGGCGGCCCGTGTACAGGCCCACATGCTTCATTCCACCACCGCAGTACAGCGCCACGTCACTTTCTCTAGAGAAAAAAATTGAAAACATTCATTCTTCCGCCGCGGAATCGAACACAAGGCATCATGGTCCAAGATGTCATTTTCTTACCACTGCACCATATCAATGTTTTGTGATAAATATGAAATACTTTCACTATTAAACCATACCAAATCATTTAAGTCTGAAAAAACATACCACAAAGATATTACTTGAATGAACCTAAAATATATCACACAATATCTCACAACTAACGTGTGAATACTTAAAGATAATTATGCAACACTAAACTTATATTATGTGAATATTAGAAAACATACTTAGAACATCACATGTATACTACACGAATATCATATTATCTTATATATAAATTTAGAAATTAAAAGTGTAGAAAAAAGGATAAGACAAGCAAAGAAATAAAATGAAAATACAAAAGAAAGAATAAATTAAAAAATATCATGTGGATATTACTTGAACAACTAAAATATGTCACAGAACATCTCTCTTATAATACTTGAACATTCGTAGACATATCATAGAACATCAGTTGTATAGTACACGAACATCGTATGTATCTCATAAAATAGTAAAAACTATGTGAACATACGAAAACACATCCACATGTTTCTCATGGAACATAGAAAATGAAGAGGTAAAACATGAACATGAAAAAATTAAGTTATAACAAAAAAATAAAAAACAAATAGCAAATATTGTGAACATATTTTAAAAAATAAAAACAATGAATAACTAAAATAGAATCAACAAAAGATAGAAAAACCAAAGATAAAACAAAAAATATAACAACCGAGAAAACCACAAAATAGAGGAAAGTAAACAAGAATGAATACTATGCTATTATGTGAATAAAAGAGATAAAAAGAATAAAAAAGGTGACTTCAACCAAGAAATATGGATGGAAGGTCTCACAAGTCATGAATACAAAATTTCATAGAAACCATTTAAGTCAAGAAAATCACATATATAGATATTTTTTGAACCTAAAATATATCACACAACATCTCGCAAGTAAGGTGTGAATACTGAAAGATAATTATGGAAACATTAAACTTATATTATGTAAACGCCTGAAAATATAACGTAGAACATCGCATGTACTTCACACGAATATCATATGTATCTTATAACATAGGAATTAAAAGAGTAGAGAAAAGATGAGACAAAGGAAACGAAGGTCATGTAACCTTGGAAATAAAATGAAAATATGAAATAAAGAATAAATAAAAAATATCACATTGATATTAGTTGAACAACTTAATATATATTCATAGAACATCTCCCAACTATCATGTCAATACTCAAAGATAACAATGAAACATCTCACTTATACTACGTGAACATTCATAAACATATAGGAGAACATCAGATGTATAGTACAAGAACATCATATGTATCTCATAAAAGTATAATGAATAAAAGAGTGAAAACTATGTAATAGGAAAAAGAATAAAAATTCAATTGAAAATAGTCAATTGCAGTTAAATAAATAAGAAGAAAAAGAGAGACAAATGATAAAGGAAATGAAAATAATAAAAATTAAAAAGAATATTGAAAGGAAAAAGAAATAGAAAAATGCAAAAAACAAAATAAAAGGTAAAAATATCACATGATAGTGAAAAGGCTGCAACGACCACGACTCGCACCTTGAGCCATTCCTCACACTTTGACTCACATGAGAACAACTAGCGCGGGAAGGGACCCAAAATGCCGCTAGCGCACTCTATAGTCCATGGCAACTAATCAACAAAAAAATGAAAATAATAATATACACAAATAATGAATTAGATTTAAATGAATAAAATACCTTGTTTATGTGAATAGTATTATAATATCAATGAAAATAGGTAATTACAAATGCTATGAGGCACATAATAGATTAAAACATAAATAGAAATACAAAATTAATAACAAAATAGAACAAAACATGAGAAGAAATAAATAATAGAAAAAAGACAGTTTATAGATTAAAAAAAACATCGCATGGATCCTATTGGCATAAAAAACATCGCATGGATCCTATTGGCATAACTTGAAAAATACTATAGAAAATCTCACAAATACTATGTGAATAATCAAAGATACATAAATAAAAAAATTACTAAATGAGGAACAAAGAAAAAGATAAAATATATTATAGAACATCATATTTATAATACGCGAACATCTCAGATCATACAACATCCCATGTATATTATATGGACAACACTTGTATATCATGGAATATTGGGAACAAAAAGCAAAACTTAAAAAGAAAGAAAGTTACTATTTAAAATAATTGATTAAAGTAAAATAAAGAACAGGAAAAAAAGTGAAAAAATAATAACAAATTACATGGAATATATATAAATAAATAACTAACAAGGGAATAAATTAATAAAAGACTAAATAGAACATATGTGAAAAATAATTAGAGTAAAATAAAAATAAAAACATAAAAATAAGAAAATCCAATGAAAGCATAAAACAAAAGAGAAATAAAAAATAAATAGAACAAAATAAATAAAAATACAAAAGAATAAAAGATGGAAAGAATAATAGAAGACCAATGAAAAGAAACGAGAAAAAAATAGCAAAAAGAAATAGAAGAGAGGAAACAAAAAAAAATAGAAGCGTTTCCTATCACCAACCAACGCGTTATGGTTACGAGCCTAATGCTCGCTTCGTGCTCGAGCTGGGCCATGCTCCGATCGGGCCGCGCTCCCTCGTGCTTTGTCGCTGGTCGGCGCGGGGGGGGGGGTTGTTGGTGTTTCATATGCACAATTAAAATATGAAGGATTCCGCAAGCGCACAGAATTACCATTGTAGCATTTTACCGGGAATATTCCAGGTATCGTCATTTATATTTTACCACTGGGAAACAATGGTTAAAGATGTTTGATAGTTCTCCATCATGTATCTACTAACTAGTATACCAACTAGATCTAAGCAGGGGTAAGTAGTAAATGATAAGAGTTATGCACAATATCACACACAGAGGAGATTCCTATAATATATAGTCAGCTAACTTGAGAGGACAAAGGGAGAGTTTAAGGTTCCTATGTACTTCTCTACTACTCTGGTTCTATTCTAGTTGACACTAGAATGTAGCTAATGTATGGGTAAGTATAGCACACACCATAGCACTTCGGGGCAGCAGTACCTTTCCAACTCTCGAATAAGACTGGGAAGAATGTAGTTGGGGAAGGCTGCCAAAAGCCCTACGAAACACCAATCCCGACGTGGCGGAATACGAAGGCCACATAGAGCTGTCACCCCTATGGGCTACCACAACTAACCGTAAGAATTGGGCGCAACCTCAGGTAACCTATAGCCTAGACACCATGTCTACACTATCGATTACTACTCTAGCCACATATGATAACTAGAGCACCTAATACAGGCAAAGATCCTATGCTAAGATGCAATAACTACACTAATCATACAAATAAGGCATAGAAGTAAATAGAGAAGATAAATATACTAAAGCATAAGTGTTGCAAATATAAGATACAAAGATATACCAGACCTCCAAGTTTCCACGGCGAGATCCGGAACGATGCCTCTCAACCCTAGCTCTCAAGTTGCTAAACTTTTACATTGAAGAGTCCAGCCCTAGTCTCCCTGGTGTGTTGATCTCCATGAGAGTATGATCCTTTCAAGGGACGCCTCTCAAATGGATCCCAACGAATAATGAATTAGGGTTTTCGAGGATGCCTCTCCCAGGGGGTCCTGCCCTCCTTTTATAGCCCGGTGGGATGAACGTGAGCCCTTGGATCAAACCGACTTTGGCGGACGACTGAGATTGAAACCCTAAGGCGGTGGAGCACTTGGGCCAAAGCTGGGCCTGATTGACGCTTGGGCCAGACCGGCCAGTCTGGGGTGGGACCGGTCGGTCCCACTCCGGGCCCGCTGGTGGTCCGCTTCGCCGTGGTGTCTTCTCGCGCCTTCTAGAGTCTTCTAGTGCAGCCCCCGCGGTGGGATTCATATCTTTTCATTCGGAACTCTAAAAAAAGCAAATGATATGTCTGTTTTGATCATCTCAATGAGCTCTTCGCAATGGTGTATTCTAATTTATCATTTGAGGTGCTTGTAATCTGTCATGTTGGTCCTTTTTGATAGTTTTTTCGCTATGTACCTGTAGAAACATGGATTCACCAAAACTCGTGGAATTCCGTTAGTGTAAACCCTAAGTCTATGTCAGTGATCACAATTGCATCCTTTTCATGGCTAGTTGACAGTTGAATTCATACAATAACGACCGTCAACAACTCCCCCAAGCTTAACTTTTGCTAGTCCCTTAGCAAAGAAAACTTAGAAAAGTTATTGAATGATATATGTATATGTTTAAGCATTGTAGCCATCCCGGAGCAACTCCCTAGAAGTATACCTGCAGTCAGACAAAGATTCTCCTCCAAGTTATATAATAACTGAGCTGACTTTCAAACTTACCCATATTACCTTTAACTGTGGGGCTTTTTAGCTCTTCCTTGGGTCTTGAGTACTTGATGGACAGAAAAGATCTCATCTAAGCACTATATCTCAAGCTCTTCGATCAACTATTATTCTGGAGTTTTTAGAGGTTTTCAAATAAAACTCAGAGCTTCCCATGCATGACACTCTCAAGTCTCTCAATATGTGTGGTATTTGTGGATTCTCACCAAGGCAGTGATGATGGTTGTCTTTCTTTTCATCCTATAACTAAGGCTTATGTGGAGCTCATAGGTAAGAAGAAAACTTAAAAGAGCAAACTTGCAATGCATGTGTTGTAAAGCCAAACAATGGATCCATGGAGAAACAAGTCATACAGTCGAATCAAGATGTATAGGTGGATGGATATGGTGGATATATGGTGGAAACTAATTCTACTCAGCTCCTTGAATGCTTATCTCTCTCTTGGACTTTGAACACTGGCCAGAGGTTATGAGCTATTTTTTTCTTTTTCTCAGGGAGTCAGGCCTCTAAGTGCCCGTTGTTTCAGCATTTGGACACTTGTCCAATTTTCTTTTCTTCTCCCTTCTCTCTCTTTTTTAATTATCTTTTTGCATAGCTCATAGCACTCCTTTTGGCATTGATAGAGTTAGAGAGAACATAGGAGCATAGAGCATTTATTGGGTGGCTAACCTAATGGAATCTTTTTAGTGTTCTCTCCCAGTGTAGGAGAAAAACATTTTTGGAATGGATGCAGATGGAATGGCATGTTGTTGCGCCTACTCCAGTGTAGAGTAGTGCATGCATATGGAGGTGGATCTTGATTCAAGAGCACGACAAATTTCTCACCAGGATCACAAAGGTTGACAAAACTCAATGCAAGACAAGCAGCATATATGTAGAAGTTTTAACTAGCCTATCTCATCATGTTTGGCTCTGGTGGGAATGTAAGCTTTGTCATACAGGAACTCATCATGTTTTTTGCATTTTTCAAAAGATAAATCTCTAGAACTTTAGTGTCACTCAGAACAAGATAGATAGCAGCTCAAACTTTCTCAATCTTATCAATCAGGTACCTAGACTTAGTTCAAGCGTATGCAACCCACAAGTTTTAGGCTCAGAGCAAATTCTCATGTCAAAACAGTTAGAGCTAAAACTTAGAAAAACTTTTGTCTAAACTCTAGGCATTTCAGAGGTGTTGTAACAGAGCAGCTTATCATCATTTCAATTCAATCATTCAAGAGCTTCCTTTTATTGACTCTACACAGACAAACATTTTTATTTGATTTTTCATTTTTCAAAGACTCAAAGTATAAAACTTAAAAGACTCTAAGGACTCTTAAAAAGCATAGACCTTCATGTGCCCACATATTTTTGGTATTTTTAAGTTTTCTTAGATACTATGGTGAACCTTCATGTGCCCACATATTTTTGGTATTTTAATTTTTATGACTGACTCGATAATCGCGTAGGTACACTTACCTGGGTACCTAGGGGATGCCTTCCCCCAAGCTGATTGTTGTCGTGGTTGAGCATTGAAGCTGAGCAGTCCTCTCGATAGAGCTCACGCTTGTAAGAGCTGGTGTAGTCAAGAATCTTCATCTCATCCAACCAGAAGTTGCTTCCTTCACACAGTGGTTAGCTGTGTGCAAGAAGGTGTACTTCGAGTGATGAAGATGATGATCCCTAGGTGGACTAGCTCTTAGAGTCATCCTGCAGCAAACATCTCACAAAACACTAAAACTTGTGGAACTGATTAGGATAAATAGTTAGTGGTTAGCCCATCAAGGATTGGTTGTTGTGAGAGGTTTTCAAAGATTGTTACAGTGTATACAGTGCAGCAAGATGCTCAATGATTATTTTTTTAGATTTTTTTAGATTTCTTTTTGTTATGCAGGAAAGAAAACATGTATGCATAATATTTTTGTTATTTTTATGCCACCACGGTGAAGACTCCTATAGGATTTTACACACCATAGGACTACTCACATGGGGCCTGAAGTTTTATAATGCATGAATTATCTAGCAAGATTAATACATATTTATTTTTATTATTTTCAATGCAATAATGCAGAAAAGTGAACATGCTAAAGAGAAAAGAATTCATGCAATGAAAGAAAGTAAATATGGATAGTTACCAATGTTACCTCATGGCAAGGGTTCGGATTTTAAAGTCTTCCGAACAAGACTCCTTCCTTCTTATTGATTCCTCTAGCATTATCATGGTATGGAATTGCTTTGGTTGCGTGCAAGGGAGTGCTTCTTCTCCAAGCTAGCTCTTTCGGTGAAGATTAAGATTCTATGTTTATGCCCTTTATGATGTGTCACCTTCTTCCACCTAACCCATCTTGATTTTGAGATTTGATTTTGCTTTGACAGGTCTAGGACCTCCACTTGTACAAAGTAGGGAATTGACTCCCCCACACTTAGTTTAAAGTGTGTCCTGCTCATGAAGACAAGGTAGAGATCAAGTGCATGGGCTCTACTGGTGGGAAAACACCAGCAGAACTAAAACTTCTATTCCACATCTCTAGTCCTTTGTCCTGTTTGAACAACATAGAGTTGATGCTAAGTGCTTTGTTCAACATTATCATGAGAGGTAGGATCAGAAGGTTGAGCAAGGATGTAACATTTAAGTTCATTAGGCCACAAGAGTTGAAATGCTTAACCATGGAAGGATTGTTGATCTGTATATGATGTGTCAATTTTTATATGATCATGACTACCATCTTCCAAGCATAAGATGTGCAACTTTTAATTTATTTGGTTAAGACTATGGATCAAGATAGTGATGCTACGAACAAGTTAAAGAACTTAAACATGCTGAGTTAATCAGGATTGATCATTGATAATTGTTAATCAAACAATATAGGTTCTTTGTTCATGTTCATGCCAAAACCAAGGAGAAGCATTTGAAGTAGTGACCATTTACCTTTGGATGTTACCTTCATCATTGGAGCAACACCATGTGATGAAGAGTAGATGACTCTTGATGGTTCTTTTGTTTTGCTCGATGCTTTCCTTTTTTGGATAGCCTCACATCTCGGTTCGTAGTTCCTCTTGTTCCTAGATGGTGCTCTTTTTGTCGTGCCATCTTTTTGCTCTTTGCCTTTTTGGATTTTTGTTATGCCTACACAAGATTAGTGGACAACACATACCCGAAGGAATATACCAATTTGAACGGTGGGATTGTTGTCTCTAATTTATGTGCATCAGCTCTATGCTATTAGAAAGATGGGATTAGGATTATCTTAGCATAGTTTTTTTTTCTCATGTTTTATGCAACCATGGTTCAAGGCAAAGGTAACTTACAATTGAAGACAAAGTGAATGATCATTGTTAGTTACAGTTCTTCCATCTATGATGAATGTGTTGTGTCTTCAATGTGCAAAGTTATTGGAGTTCATCATGTGCCTTGCTTCATTGATTTTTATCTCTTGACCTACCCAGATTAGATTTAGAGTTTCCTACAGGGGTTAGTCCAACAAAATATCCAATGTCTACTATAGCATACTTTCAGTTCAAGAACCAACCTAGACACCACGTCTAATTTGATTCAGGAAAGCATTTTAACCTAAGCACCACGCTTAATTTAAAATCATTTAGAAGTAGTCATCAACACACCTTATGATTCAAAAATCAAACTAGACACTCTGTCTAATTTAATTTTGGAAGACAGTTTAAACCAAGCACCATGCTTAATTTAAAAGGTGTATGAAAATACTTCAAAACCTAAGCATACAATAGCAGACAAGGGTAGCATGGGAGCACATAGAGATTTACTCAAATAGAGATGGAAGCATGATCATGTATGGTGAGAATGTTTTTTTTTTCATTTTAAGTAGAGATGCAAGTGTTATGCATGTGTGCAAAGAACAAATCATGCTATGGATTTGATATGAGATAGAGTAAATGCATGGATTGTTCAAAGCAAACATATAGTGGAATGCAACATGATAACTACTCATTAAGTTTGAAGTCCATGAGCAAGACTATCTCACCTTTCTTGATCATACTTACCATAACTCACACTAGACTCTATGAGTAGTGTAGCATCTTTGTTCGTCACATGTGATGAGATTTGAATTCTTGTGACGATGATTTTTCTCCAATCTACTCAGGGTTAGAATAATATTTATGTTTATACAAACCTGTGAGATGGCAGGGCTCCATTGTTGATGGATCGTGAATGTTCAGGCACCCTGGATTCTTCGATATCTCCCTTGTATTGTTTTATGGAATTTCACCAGAAGGTTGAGCAATTGATTTCCTGCTTATTCCATAACTCAACAAACACAGGAGTAATCCTACTAAAGCTAGTGGCAAACTAGGTTAGCAGATATCAAGATCAATATCAAAATCTTTACGCCAATTATTTCCCCAGCAACGGCGCCAAAAATGCTTGTTGGTGTTTCTTATGCATAATTAAAATATGAAGGATTCCGCAAGCGCACAGAATTACCATTGTAGCATTTTACCGGGAGTATTCCAGGTATCATTATTTATATTTTACCACTGGGAAACAATGGTTAAAGATGTTTGATAGTTCTCCATCATGTATCTACTAACTAGTATACCAACTAGACCTAAGCAGGGGTAAGTAGTAAATGATAAGAGTTATGCACAATATCACACACAGAGGAGATTCCTATAATATATAGTCAGCTAACTTGAGAGGACTAAGGGAGAGTTTAAGGTTCCTATGTACTTCTCTACTACTCAGGTTCTATTCTAGTTGACACTAGAATGTAACTAATGCATGGGTAAGTATAGCACACACCATAGCACTTCGGGGCAGCAGTACCTTTCCAACTCTCGAATAAGACTGGGAAGAAGGTAGTTGGGGAAGGCTGCCAAAAGCCCTACGAAACACCAATCCCGACGTGGCGGAATACGAAGGCCACATAGAGCTGTCACCCCTATGGGCTACCACAACTAACCGTAAGAATTGGGCGCAATCTCAGGTAACCTATAGCCTAGACACCATGTCTACACTATCGATTACTACTCTAGCCACATATGATAACTAGAGCACCTAATACAGGCAAAGATCCTATGCTAAGATGCAATAACTACACTAACCATACAAATAAAGCATAGAAGTAAATAGAGAAGATAAATATACTAAAGCATAAGTGTTGCAAAGATAAGATACAAAGATATACCAGACCTCGAAGGCTCCACGGCGAGATCCGGAACGAAGCCTCTCAACCCTAGCTCTCAAGTTGCTAAACTATTACATTGAAGAGTCTAGCCCTAGTCTCCCTGGTGTGTTGATCTCCATGAGAGTATGATCCTTTCAAGGGACGCCTCTCAAATGGATCCCAACGAATAATGAATTAGGGTTTCCGGGGATGCCTCTCCCAGGGGGTCCTGCCCTCCTTTTATAGCCCGGTGGGATGAACGTGAGCCCTTGGATCAAACCGACTTTGGCGGACGGCTGAGATTGAAACCCTAAGGCGGTGGAGCACTTGGGCCAAAGCTGGGCCTGATTGACGCTTGGGCCAGACCGGCCAGTCTGGGGTGGGACCGGCCGGTCCCACTCCGGGCCCGCTAGTGGTCCGCTTCGCCGTGGTGTCTTCTCGCGCCTTCTGGAGTCTTCTAGTGCAGCCCCCGCGGTGGAATTCATATCTTTTCATCCGGAACTCCGAAAAAAGCAAATGATATATCTATTTTGATCATCTCGATGAGCTCTTCGCAATGGTGCATTCCAATTTATCATTTGAGGTGCTTTTAATTTGTCGTGTTGGTCCTTTTTGATAGTTTTTCCGCTATGTACCTGTAGAAACATGGATTCACCAAAACTCGTGGAATTCCGTTAGTGTAAACCCTAAGTCTATGTCGGTGATCACAATTGCATCCTTTTCATGGCTAGTTGACGGTTGAATTCATACAATAACGACCGTCAACAGTGGTGGGTGGAGGGTGGGGGCACTCTGGTCCGACAAGTCAGACCCGGTGATTCCCGACTGCTCGCTGCTTTGCACCTCCTGTTGGACCTGAGCCCAAATATAAAAGAAAACGAAAAAAAATAACTCACCAATGCTTTCCAAATTCTCTCCGCCGGACGGAGTCTAATATAATTGCTTCTGAATAAAGATGAGGGAGGGCTCTTTCAAAAAAAACAACTATGATTTCCATGCTCTAAAAAATAGATTCGGTTTTTTCTCGGCCGGGGTAGTAATACGGTCCCTTCTTAACAGAAATACCATAGGGGCTATTCTTTCCCTACCAGCCGAGTTTTACTAGTCAATGTTAAGCAGACGTTTATTATCATAAGATAGGCCAATTTTTAGTGATGTAATCCAAACATAGCCTAATAGTGTGCATAGGAGCAAAGTTGTGTTAGGTATAGGCAAAAAATACAAAAACTGTAAGTGGGAATAAAATTTCGTCATATATGCACACTCTATAACACATTTCTATACATCCACAAGGCAAGTACTACACTATTTCTAATTTTTTTGTTAATTCTCTTTCTAATTTGTTATAATTTCGCTACTGAGCGTGCAACATATATGAGTCAATGAGTGGATGATTTGTGGTTAATAAATTGTTCACGTGGAAATATATAAGTTATCCACGTCACGACGCATTATTATTATTTTATTTGGCCGAAAGTCAAGACTCAATTGTTGAACTCAACCAGCAGTGTGAAGTAACCCACAGGCCACAGCAAAAGCCATTGGCCATACATACATGCAATGTTTGTCCTTGGAGAGTACGTAACAAATAATGTTGATTGTGATTTTGTTATTAGTCTTCAAAGTAATATTTACCATTGTTATTTATCTCATTATCAATCTCTTTAATGAACTTGCTGAAATTTAAGGTTGTGGAGTAGAAGTCACTGAAATTTAAGGTTGTGGAATAGAAGTCATTGTAGGGCGCCCGAAGGGCGCCTGATGTTTGGGCGCCTGATGTTCTAGTTTGTTGAACTAACCCAGCAGTGTGAAGGGAAGCAACCCACATGGGCTGCTTCCTTGGGTTTATGGTCCTTGATGAAATGGAAGTTTTGGTACTCGTGTATTGGGCGACATGCACGGCCCTGGCCTTCATCCAAATCTTCCTCTAAGAAAGGAAAAAAAGAAGAGGATGTTTTCCAACAACAACAGAGAAAAAGAATAGAAGGAAGTGGAAAAGTATGCCTCAATTTCTTGCAAAGTTGCAATACTAATTAATTCACTCAAATTCCAGACAGTCACACACAGCACAGACCGTCTCATCACATTCAACACAATTTTTTTTTTTTGCAAGAAAAGAAAACATAAACATAATTATCGTCATCATCGTGACCATTAAATCAACAGATGAAATGGTATACAAGTACTAATAGTAGTAGTACAGGAGAAGAATCGGAGGCAACAAACAGCAGTCTGATGATAGCTATGGAAATCAAAGACAGAGCGCTGCATGGTCGTCTCCGGGGCTCCAGCCGGTAGCAAACCAACAAGGGAAGAGAAAACCATGGGCGGGCGGGCGGGAGGACTCCTGCAACTCCGATAGATGCCGGCGGCCGGATGGACGTGGATGGATAATGTAAACGAAACCAACCACGGGCCTGGACGTCTTAGCTGGATGGATTAGGATTAGGATTAGGATTAGGACAAAGGCAGGCAAGGGCCACGTCACGCATGATATGCTAACCACCAATTATTGCTACTAATATATTGTTGTTCGTTCCTCTTTCTTCTCGATGATGTCTTGTCCCGACCGATGCAGCAGGTAAAGGCGAATTGAAACTAACAACACAGGTGCGGCTACCAGCTCCATCGCTCGTTCTCGTTGCCGTCGGCGTCGGTGGCTGGCGGCAGCTGGGAGTAGAAGCCGTAGTCTAGGTCCTCCTGTCTCTTCTTGCTGCTGCCGGAGTTGCCGTAGTAGTGCCCGAGCGTGGCTCCTCCGAGGACGGCGAGCATGAGCGCCTGGGCGTGCATCCTGGCGTTGATGAGGCGCAGGCTCGTGGCCCGCGCCGGCGTCCTCTGCCGGCTGTATGCCACCGACACGCCCACCGCCGTCGCCCACACAGCACCTGTACGCACGCACAGCAAATATATTTTATGAATCATGAACCTAATTAAGCTAGATTTGGCTACTGCACGATCTGATCTGAACTCTGATTATATATATTGAGGAGGGGAGATCGGTAAAAAAATCCAGAGGGATCAGTGTCTGGACGACTCATCACTCACCGGTGGTTGAGAGCTTGTGTTCCTCCACCCACGACTGCAGCGACGAGCTCATCCGCTCCATCGTCTGCCTCTCCTCCTCCCTAGCCTCGATCTTCGATTCGATCGACGGACCTACTTCCCTAGAAACGCACGGTTTGCACTGTGGCTGTGTGTTTAGATTTGGTGGATGCGTGTGTGCTTGATTGCAGGGATGGATGGATGGATGGATTGCCGGAAGCAGCTAGGTGACCTACTTATATTTGTAGGTGACGAGAGTAGAGTGTGTGCTCAAAGTAACAACACCCTGACCCTGCCCTGAAAAGGGCGGGGAACGGGCAAAAACGACGAAACCACAGGCTCCCTCCCCCATGGCGCCTTCTGTTTTCTGCCTCTCATCTCCCTAATTTCCTACCTTCTAGTGGGCAGGACATGGCTGCCACAGGATAGGGCATTCCCTTTCGGTCGGTTGGCACATCACGTTACCTAAGGTTTTTCATAGTCAGTTAGTTCAGGTACGGATCCACCTCATCTCCTTCCTCCCTGCCTGCCTGCCAATACAATATTTCTTTTTACTAGGTGCGAGTGAGACGCAGACAGTTGTTTCCGGGTGCGCGTGAGATGCAGACAACTGTGCTGCGAGCACTACGCTAGACCATGTGTCAGTGACATGGACGTAGTAACAACGATGTCTTTTATCTACTCTCTCTATAAGGCTAGTTTCAATGCAAGTTTCGTAGAGTGTTAGCATTTCTTAGCGCATCACTAGGTTTGGACACCTGACAACAACGCTAGAAATGCGGTTGACATTCCTTAACATCATTACTGAGAATAGAGGTAAATCTATTTCCGGCAATGAGTAGGAAATACTTGGGGTGATGTACCTCAGCTACCATATCACTAGATCAGCCATGGCACTGGGGCACACCTCACCAGTTATTCTCTTTACTACTACTAGTGATACACCTCTGATGATAGTTTTAGAATAGCCTGGCACGGGCACAGTGACATACCAAGACTATTCTTACCTCTGTCAAGAGAGTTATATCCCTAATAACATTAGAACTTAGCGGCTAGTGTCTTGGAGATGCTATACAGCACACTTTCAGCATTCCTTAACACTATAACTAAAACTATATTCCCAACTACAGTAAAGAGGTAACGGTGATCCGGTAAACCTTTACAGTTTTAGATGTTACTCCACAAGCGCACGGAATTACCGTTGTAGCATTTCTACCCGGAGAAATCCTAGGTGTCGTATTTATATTTTTCTCAAAGGAAGACTAGTGTAGATTTTAGTATGAAACCATAATCATGAATATTATACTTTATATGAAAGATAGACCAATGTTCATAACAGGGGTAAACAATACGATTTTCATGATAGTGGACACACACAGATAAATGCCTCTCAAGTGGAGAAAAATGAATGAAGCATAAAGAATAAAAGAATAAAGAATAAATAAATATCCTACGGGAGCAATGGTCCTAATACAGCTAATGTCTAGATAGTGGTTAGTCATATAAATACATGAGTCAGAGATAGAGTTGTGTTTGCGATGGATCGGAAGACCACCGGCCGCTGGTCTGCCAGCGAGATGGGTGGTAATTTAAACTCCTACACCATAGCCGAACGTGGAGGGATTACAAGGGACGGACAGGGCTGTCACCACTTGCCGCCTACCCCCTCATCCGTGGACTATGAAGTGCAATCACCGGCTGCCCTATACCCGAGCACCATGCTCACATATAAAACAGCTACCCAAGCCCTCCGGTTCTCTCACCCTACGGATGAACAAGTAAAGAACTTGGATGTTGTGCGATAAACCACCATCCCTCCCACAACTCTATTCTTAATCATCTAAGTGTATGAACGGTTAAGAACAGAGCTCTATATGCTAAGAATATGATATGAACACTATGAACTAGCAAACATATCATGAACAAGGCATATAAACTAGAAGTTCTATGTTCTATGATCCTATCACACAAACTATTACCTAGTCTATATAATAAGATCATAGTATAAGAACTATACTCTAATTCTAGAACACTGCTATATTGATAAAAAGAGAAGAAGAGTATAATGGAAAGAATAGTATTCATACCAAAAGTAGCCAAGATATCTCCTCCTCTTACAAGTTGAGCCTTGCTCCTCTGCTACAACTAAGGATATAGAAAAAGTGGAGAGGTACACTTGAGAGTACAAGTGAGAGGTATAGTGTGTGTTGTGTAAAATGAGGAGCTCCACCCCTACTCTTATCTAGCTTGAGGTCGGTTCCAGGGCTAAGGTGAATAAATGCTTGGCCAAACCGTCTCTACAACCGACCAAGGGAACCGCCAGAAGAAGATGGGCCAGGCCGGGCTTCCTGGGGGTGCGGCCGCACCCTGGTGCGCCCGCACCAGGTGTGGGCCCCCTTGACCCCAGCTTTGGCCCATGGCCCTCTTGCTGCCCCTGGACTCCTCCCTTGTGGGTTGCTAGCCCTGTTGAGTTCTTGGTCTTTTGATCTTTGCTTATTTTGTTGAAATACGCCTTGCCGGAAGATGCATTCTCCTGACCTTTTCCTCTATTTCTTGTATATTTCCTGTAAATCAATAATTCTCCAATACAAGTGGAAATAGGTCAATAGTAAAGGTATACGTGAATATATCTATGATAATTTTCCCTTTTTAGATAATAGTTGCCAGTTAAAATATGTCGGTAATTACCGCCAAAATAGAGTTTTTATAGGCATCAGCTTATCAGTCGTTCCAATAGTACTTTTATCTCACAAAAAATCAGTCGTTTTAGCTTATCAGCTGGTTTATAGGTCCTGTCGAACAGGCTAATGCTGATGTGTCACAATATTTATAAAGAAAGAGATGATAAGAGTTCCATGAAAGTAGAGAGAGTTTTATGGGGATGAAACTGTTCAGCACTATTTCCAACATATGGTAGTGTTGGAAACTGAGCCATGAAAAGACTGGCCTAACCCTGGCTGGCTCTGAGACCGATTAACGAGCAAGGTGTGATGTTACTTACTTTGTAGTACAAAAACAACAAGCTACTCTGAGAGCCTATCTTGGGAATTGGGACCAAGTCAAGTGAAACTAATGACAATCTCAAAAATAAAAGTCAAATTAAGGACAGCCTCCCGTCGATTCATCGAACACAAGGTTGATATGTGCCCTTATGATTCAAATTTATGATGGGTGATTGTTAATGTGCTAGCGTTTCGGGTTGAGTTTGTGAACTGACCGTGGCATGAGTTAGGTTGTGCAACATGTCTTTTGGCTCGTGGTGCACAGGTGTAGAGTCGGAGGTGGTGGCCGATGGTGAGGTGAAGGTAAAATAGAGACTGGTCCTACTGATGGACCGGGGGCAGTGAAGGATGGACGTGAGGCTTGGACTGAGGGACCGGAGCACTGGAGGACTAGCCGCAGTGGCTGACACCTCAGACATCGACAAGCGCAAATGTTCATTGCAGAGTGACCGTGTTGACCAAGTCAAGACGACGGTCGAGCAAGTTGAGCAGGAGGCTCTGGAAAACTTGGTGGCTAGCCGGTCGAGGACGGCGGTGACACACGTAGAGTGACGGGGGATGCGTATGGAGTGCACTACTCGCGGGCGGTTTGGTGGTTTGGGCCTCAAAACTCAGGGAGCGGTTCTGGCGGAATCGGGGCGGCATGTGGCGGCGTCGCAGAGCTTGCGTCGAGGCGAAGCAAGGCAGTGAAGGGCGCCTGGCCGTCGGATCAGAAAATCTTCGGGCTGAACTATAATGCCCTCAAACTAGGTGCTTCACATAAAATATGTAGGGGCAACAGTGAAATTATGTAATATGCAAATAAATAAGCTGGGACTGTCTCCACTCAGTCTTATCTCTTTCATTTTCTTTTTTCTCTCTTCTCCCTAGGTTTTTCCCTTCCCTAGTGTTTTTGAGAGAGATCCACTTATGAAGAAATTCTTGAGTGTAATCAAACCTGTGATTTGTGTGGGAATAGAGGCCTAAATCCTGCAGGTACCCTCTAAGATTCGTCCCTTTTGTGTGTGATTTTCTGTTCCACTGTGTTCTTAGCTTTTTCCCATTTCATTCTTCCACACGATCTAAAATTTCCGGAGGTAGTGTTCGAATTGGGCAATGATTTCTTGGGAATAGCTTACCTACTCCATGGTGATTTGCCTGTGCAAATTTTGGGATCAAATCACGGTGATTTGATCGGTTTTTCGTTTGATTTTTGGCCGCCCTCTTCTGTTCTTGGAGGTGCGCATGCCGTCGCTCCTGCTGTTCTCGTCACTATGCTCACCAATCGAGGTGGAGCGTTGAGCAGGGTGCCGGTCTAGTTGGTGCAGATCCCAACCAGTTGGTCCTGGAGCGCCGGTGTGTTTCCCTCCCCGCGCCTCTTTCTCTGTTCGGCGGTCGTGCTGCTCTATTTCTGTTCTCGGTCTCCTGCACAAGGACCGGACGCTGAGAAGTTTGTCACCTGCGCGTCCGATCCCAGGTTGAATCAGCGTCCGCTGTTTGTGTGCTTACTACTCTCACCGGATGCTGCTTTTGTGAGTCCGACCGCTGTCCTACTGCTGTCCTGTGCTCTGCGTTTCTCTGCTGCTCTGTCTCTGTCTCGCTTTCTGTCTGCGTCTTGTGCTGGCGGCAAGTGGCAGTGCAGGAGCTCTGCAGGTGCTCTCCCAACAGCTTGACGAGCAGTAGCAGGGTTGCTCATCCAGCACAGCATCGAGCAGTAGTTGCTCTCTCGGTTGCTTCAGTGTTCGGCTGCTACAGTACACGCCAGCTACAGTACCCTCCCAAGTGCAACAGCAACTGTTATTTGCATATTTTGTGTTTCCTAGCTCCGATTTGTATTCCGATTTTTGCGTTGGTCTTCCGTTCAGTCAAGGAACCTGTCTAGGTATTCTTGTTACCAGTTGACTTGGGTATTTTAGATTTAGGAACTTACTTCTTCCTCGTAGGAGTTGGGTATCCTATTTTCCGTTCATTGTTTCGGAAATCGTTTCGCGTTCTAGTTGTTTTGTGGTGTCTCGCTGTGTTCCTACGGAACATCCACCTTCTTTATAGGTCGAGAGTGTTACGGTTTTTGCATCTTGCTTTTTGGGTGGTGATTTTGGGACAGTAACTGAAAAAGTTACGCGAGAAAATTTACGGCTCCCATTCCTCCCACCCTCCCCCCACCCTCTCTGGTCACTGTTCTCAGTCCTTCAGATTCAAGTGTCAAGTTTTCCAACCTTCTCATATAATGTTTCCGTTCTAAAATAAATACACCTATAGTATTTCTCAATTATTTGAATTAAATATGTGATCCTTGTAGCGTCATAAAGATCATCTAGTAGCAGATCCAGTGGGTACATCATGTTTGTAGTATGGAAATCGACATGTTCTAGTACAACTTCTAGTAGATCGGGAAAAGAGAGAGGTCTAGGGTTCGTTACCGAGGTCGTGGAGAGCATTGGCGAGAGCAGCAGCGGAGTTGGAGGCAGATCCTGTGGCGTCATTCGTCATGGTCGCCGGCGCAGGGGTGTCTGTGGCGGCGACCTGGGGAGGAGAGGATGGCATCGGAGTCCGCCGGTGGTGGCAAAGGCGGATGTGGTCCAGTGTCAGTGAAGTCGGCGGCGGCTTCCGTCGCTGGCAGCGCCCCCTCACTAGATCGGATTAGGGTTATAGGTGGGGAGTGGTGGCTCAGGAGAACCTCATGACTTGAGCCTCGGCGCCCCACCTTCTTTATATGGCGCTGTGCGACCGGGGCCCGTCAACCATGAAAGGGTTGGGCGCCTCCGATCAGGGCGCGGATAAAGGCCTAGTTCAGCCGTTGGGCTGGACTGGAGGAGATCAATCTAACATTATCCTCATTGATCTCACCTTATACTTTAACTGTACTTTTTCCCATTCCATCACAGATTAGTGCATAGAGCATGCTTCATCGTCATGGTCAATCGCCGATAGATTTAACAGCCACAATACACGCCTCTATTCTAAAATAGATACTTTCACTTGGGCCCTTCAGTCTAGGAATCATGGGCTTTCTTTTAATCCCATGCCGGCTACGTGTTCCCTGAACACGTTGGGTGGTAACCCTTTCGTTAGCGGATCCGCGAGCATTCTATCAGTACTTATATGCTCGAGACTTATTATTTGATCCTGGACTTTATCCTTCACAATGTAGTACTTTATGCTAATGTGTTTGGCAGCACCATTTGACCTATTGTTGTGAGCATACTGTACTGCCAGATTATTATCGCAGTATAACTTTAGTGACCTATAGATGTCATCAACCACCTTCAAACCGGGTATGAATTTCTTCAGCCAATTCACCTGCCCAGTTGCCTCATAACATGCTACAAAGTCAGCATATATTGTGGACGATGTAGTGAGAGTTCGTTTGGAGCTTTTCCACGATGTTGCTCCTCCAGCGAGAGTAAACACATATCCTGATGTGGACTTTCTATCATCTCCCGCATAATCAGAATCGGAGTACCCTACTATCTACAGGGAATATGATTTTCTATACGTTAACATGAGGCCTTTTGTACCTTGCAAATAACGCAAGACCTTCTTTACTGACCAATGTTCTAGTCCTAGGTTGCTTTGAAATCTGCCAAGTAACTTGGTAATAAATGATAAGTCAGGGCGTGTGCACACTTGTGCATACTGTAAGCTTCCGATGGCTGAAACATATGGCACCGCTTTCATTTGATCAAGTTTATATTAGTTCCTGGGGCACTGAAAATCCCCATATCTATCGCCCTTGATCATAGGTGCAGGTGAAGGCTTACATGCATGCATACTATATCTTTTTAGAACCTTTTCTAAGTATGCCTTTTGTGATAATCCTAAAACCCCATTTCTTCTATCTCGGTGAATCTCGATGCCTAGAATAAATGATGCTTCACCGAGATCTTTCATATCGAATTTTGAGGACAAAAAATCTTTAGTCTCCTTTAGTAGACTAACATCACTACTCGCAAGTAAGATATCAACCGCATACAAGATTAAGAAACTGAATTTCCTGTTCTTAAACTTTGTATACGCACAATTGTCCTCAATATTTTTAATAAACCCAAACTTCTTGATAGTGACATCAAACTTTAAAAACCACTGCCTAGACGCTTGTTTTAATCCATAAATGGATTTCTTTAAGCAGCATCCCATCCGTTCTTTCTCTTCCACGACAAAACCTTTCGGTTGTGCCATGTAAACATTTTCTTCTAGCTCACCGTTGAGGAAAGCTGTTCTTAAATCTATCTGATGTAACTCTAAATCATAATGCACCACTAGAGCCATTATGATTCTGAAGGAATCCTTATATGAGACTGGAGAAAAGGTCTCATTGTAATCTATCCCTTCTCTTTGTATAAAGCCTTTTGCCTCGCGTTTTGTATCTTTCTACATTCCCTTGGGAGTCATACTTGGTCTTGTAGACCGATTTGCAGGCTACTGTTTTGGCTCCTTTAGAAATTATCTCTAAGTCCCAAACATCGTTGGTACTCATTGACCCATCTCATCTTTCATGGCTTCAAGCCACTTGGATGAGTGATCGCTTCTCATAGCTTGTTCAAATGAGGTGGGATCATCCTCCATTTGAAACTCTTCCATGTTATATAGTTCATAATCCTCAAGGATAGCTGATCTTCTAATTCTTTGAGACCTTATCGGTCCATCATCAGATGGTTCCTATTCTATCGGGGCTTGCTGTTGTTTTTCCTCATGTGGAACATCAGTTTCCATGGGTTCCTAAAGAACAGGTTCTTCATGTTCACTCGGTGCTGCCACGAGAGAATCAACAATAGGTGCTATCACTACAGTGTCTTGCACTGTTGGTGCAGCAGAAACAAGTAGCGAGAAAAATAGTTCCTGAACCAACGGAGTGGGTACAAATACCCGCTTCTCCTCAAGATCAATTTTCCGCGTTGCCTTGTCCCCCCTGATCAGCTCATCCTCTAAGAACACAGCGTGTCTTGTTTCTACAAACTTCGTATATCTATCTGAGCAGTAGAAACGAAAACCTTTTGACTTTTTAGGATAACCAATGAAATAGCAACTCACTGTTTTGGGATCCAGCTTCCCAATGTTCAGGTTAAACACTTTGGCCTCAGCAGGGCTCAAGTGATTTATTGAGGGTACTCTCCCTGTCCACAACTCATACAGTGTTTTAGGCACCGATTTATTTGGTACTCTGTTTAGAATGTGAATGGCAGTTTTTAACGCCTTCATCCACAGACTCAATGGCAGAGTTGAGTAACTCATCATACTACGCACCATATCCATCAGGGTACGGTTGCGCCTTTCAGCTACTCTATTTTGCTAAGGCTCCCCGGTGTAGAATACTGAACAACTATGCCATTTTTTTGCAAGAACTTTGCAAAAGGACCAAGAATTTGGCCATATGGGGTATGTCGCCCATAGTACTCCCCATCATGATCAGATTGGACTATTTTAATCTTTAAGTTGTGTTGATTTTCAATTTCAGCCTTAAAGATCTTGAATTTATCCAATGCTTCTGATCTCTTTTTAATTAGATAAATGTAGCCATAATGAGAGTAATCATCTGTGAATGTTATAAACGAGTTATAACCATCCACACTTTTTATTGGAAATGGCCCACATATATCAGTGTGGATTATCTCTAAGATTCCTGCGCTTCGTTTGGCATCTTTTTTTATTTGCTTTACATACTTTTCTTTAATATAGTCTATGCATTATTCTAAGTCTAAGAACTCTAATAGAGGAAGAATCTTAATCTTTACTAATTTTTCTATTCTCCCCCTCAAAATATGGCCTAAATGATAGTGCCATAATTTCGATGATGCATTTTGAGTTCTCTTTCGCTTTTTATTCGCGTTCTTTGACAAAGATACATGCTCATTCACATTCACAACACTAACAACATTCACATTATCATAAAGAGATAACAAATAAAGATCTTCTTCCTCAAAGGCTAGACCAACACATTAACTATTAAAGAGTATTTCACACTTACCATCTCCAAAATGCAACCATATATAACCGTCTTTATCCAAACATGTGTTGGTACTTCTTAATGTTGTCACTAGGTTTAGGTCCCCAACAATGACACCAGAAGTACTTGTTGGCATTCCTTAATATCATCACTAGGTTGGCCATGTTACCAAGTAATGCCTCACCGGTTATTCCCTCTATTGCTACAAGCGATACACCTCGGTGATAGTTTCAGAATAGCCTGGCATGGGCACCGTGGCACACCAAGACTAGTCTTACTTCTATCAAGAGAGTCATATCTCAAATAACGTTAGGATTATGGCCTTAGCGGCTAGTGCCTTGGAGATGCTTTACGGCTCACTTTCAACAGTCCTTAACACTAGTGCTAAAACTATATTCCTGACTACGATAGAGAGAGTGGTGATATGGTACTTCATTGCAGTTATAGAAATAGATCTGCAAGCACACGGAAATACCGTTATAACATTTCAACCTAGAGTATTTTTAGGTGTCATATTTATATTTTCCCAAAGGAAGGCTAGTGTAAGATTTTAGTATGAAGCCATAAACATAGAATAATATACTTTGTAGGAAAGATAGACCAATATGCATAATAGGGGTAAATCATAAAGGTTTTTATGATAGTGGACACACACACAGATAAATGAACTCTCAAACGGAGAAGATAGTGGTAGCATAAAGTATAAAAGAATAAAGAATAAAGAATATTCTACAGGAACAATAATCCTAATACAGTCTAGAATATAGTTAGTCATATAAATATATGAGTTAGAGATAAAGTTGTGCACGAGATGGATCAGGAGACCACCGAGTACTGGTCTGCCAGCAAACATGAGTGGCAATTTACGAATTCCTACATCATAGCTGAACGTGGGGGATTACAAGGGACGGATAGGGCTATCACCACTTGCTGCCTACTACCTCAACCGTGGACTACGAAATGCATTCACCAGCTTCACTATACCTGAGCACCATGCCCACATATAGAGAAGCTACCCAAGCCCCCTCGGGTCTCTCACCCTATGGATGAATGAGTAAAGAACTTGGATGTTATGCGATGAATCACCATCCCCCACACAACTCTATTTTTAATCATCTAAATGTATAAATGATTCAGAACAGAGTTCTATATGCTAAGAACATGACATGAACACTATGAACTAGCAAGCATATCATGAACAAGGCATAACAACTAGAAACCCTATGTTCTATGATTATATCACATAAACTATAGTCTAGTTTATATAACAAGATCATATCACAAGAACTATACTCTAGTTCTAGAACATTCCTATATTGATAAAAAGAGAGAATAAACCTGATGGAAAAAATTGTATTCATTCCAAGAACTAGCCAAGTTGTCCTCCTCCTCTTATAAGGTGAGCCTTGCTCCACTATTAATATAAGGATAAAATAAAAGTAAAGAGGAACACTTGAGAGTACAAGTGTGAGAGGTGTGGTGTGTTGTGTGTGGGGGGTCTCCCCCTTCCTTTATGTTAGCTAGAGGTCAGTTCCAGGGGTAGGGGCATTGAATGCTTGGCTGAACCACCTCTACAACCAACCAAGGAAACCGCCTGCAAAGGTTGGGCCAGGGTGGGCCACTTGGGGGTGCGCCCGCACCATGGGTGGGCCCCCTCGGCCCTAGTTTTGGCCAAGTGCTTCTTTGCTGCTTCTAGACTTGGCCCATGGTGGTTGTTAGCCCAGATGTGTTCTTCTGGTTGGACTTCTTTTTGTTTTGTGAATTCCGCCTTTGCTGGAAAGCGTATTTTGTAACCTTTTTCCATGACTTCATGTATTTTTCTGTAAAATAATATTCTCCAAATACATATGGAAATAGGTTAATAGCAAAAGCATATGTGAGTATGACTATGATAATTCCCCCTTTTTGGATAATAGTTGACGGTTAGGATGTGTCGGTATTTACCGCCAACAAAATCCCCCAAGCTTACCCTTTGCTCGTTCTCAAGTAAAAGCTAAGAACTTGTTTGTTGATCAGGAGTTGCTACAATGCTGAATACATTTCGTAAGTGCTAGGATTATAACAAAGTTTTCTTCTTTGATCTAAATAAATTAGCATTTTCACATTCATCCTTTTACACTTGTTACTTGTGGGGCTTCTAGCTATATCATGTCTTAGGTTGGTACTTTAGCAAGAAAGGTAAACATAGAATTCGTATGCAACCTACTCTTTTGAATTGCTTTATTCCTAGAGTTATATTTTTGAACATTTTATATAAAGAGCAGAGTTCAAATGATTAGATCATAACAAATTACTAAGCTATACACCTTGAACGGAATGTGCAAGGGTGATGAATATTTTTTGAACTCTTATGTATGACTCTCTCTCTTTTGTCTTTCTGAAAAGTGGGGGCTATCTCCCATACATTTTGTACCCATTTTTTCACTCGAGCGAGTGCCTTTACACCCCTTGCTTTACTCTCTTTTTTTTGGCATATACACTTTTGGTGTGGCATCTTTTATTGGCTCAAGCTATTTTGGCATAGCATCTTTTATTTTTATAGCCCACATTCTCTTTTGACTTCTAAGAGAGAGTCCATACATAGAGAGCAAAATTTTTTTTACGTGCATGTGAATTCCGATCATGGGTGCATAACAAAGCAACCTACTTATATCATATCACAAGAACTTTTTATTATTTGGAAATTTTAAACTCTTGTATTCAAGCATTTCTTAGAGTAAGGTTGTAGCAAACTCTTAGTCATACTGAATCAAAGCTTTAAAACTTAGACTAGATTAAGCTTTATGCATCCCACTAAGTTTTTAAGTTTCTAGTTTTTAAGTTTCTAAGGCGAATATTTTTAAATCAATAAACTTAGATCTTAGAGAAAACTAAGTTGTAAACTAGGCACAGATGAAATATAAGACAGAGCAATTATTCATCATTTCAACAAGAGAAAACTATACATAGCATATTTCATATATTTGGAGTGGAATTTATATTTTAGTCTTTTATCATATTTGTGTTTTTTTGAACATGATGATAAATACCAGAATTTAAATGTGCCATGCAAAAAATAAAAAGGGAAATATTTGAATTAAATATGCAATGCAAGTGCAAGATATCTGAGTGGGGTCCTCCCCCAAGCCAGACTGAAGCCTAGTCCCCAGGGTTGTATCTCTGGAACCTCCGTAAGGCCCTCTTTGTTGCTTATCTTTGGATCCTTGGTGCTTTCGCCGAGGGTGGCCCACTCCTTCTTCTTCTTTGGTTCTACCACTGCTGGTGATGTTGTTGCTGCTGTTGCTGCCACTATTGATTTTGTAGTTGCCGCTGCTGGTATTGGTGATGCCGCCGAGCCGCCTCCTCTTGCATCTCATCTGTGTGGATTATGAGTCCGCCCAGCTGAGTGTGGAGGGTCTCCAAAGAGACTGACTATCACGGTGGTACTAGCGGTGGCATCCCCTCGGAGTCCGAGGAGTGGACGTAGTGATGGCTTGTCTAAGCCTCATCTCCCGTCTGTGGTGCCCTTGACCCTCCAGCCTCGTATGGGGGTGGGTACGCTCCCAGGCGGAATGCATCCTAGGAGTATATTCTAGTATGTGCATAGCCAGATCATACCCTAGTTGCCCCATAGGTGAAAAGACTAGATATGGAGGTGGCTGTGGTCGATGCGAGCTCGACGCCTCTTCTCTCTGTGTGGTACTCTATGTTGCCCTGCCAGAAACACTCCTCCTGCTAGCTTCCTCTCATAAACCGATTGGAAGGGTTAGTTCAGCACAATCGTACAGTTGAAGATCCGGGTTAGGTAACCGGATTTTGAGTGTATCACTAGGGGAGTATAGAATTTCTCCGGCTATATTCTTTTTCAAATGATGCCCATGTTTGAGAGAATCTTCCGTTATCATAATTTGAGGAATAGTGATATCAAAAAATTAGACAAATCTTTCCCTTCTAAGGCGTTGATAGCAGTAAGAATGCGGGTTATCAGGGAAGTATATTGAATAGCAGTGGTATGTGCAAAGTAACGCATCCAATGAGCGACCATTTCTCTAACAGGGGCAACTTTCACTTTCTTTACCATGGCATACATCAGTTTTAGTTCATCATTATAAACATAGCGTATGTCCTCTCTAGCAAAAAAGGTCATGGCAATCCACTTATGCATAAATCTAGGAGTAGGATGATAGATTTGAGCATTCCTAGGTTGAAACTTGCCAGTTTGAACTTCCCCCGAAATTTCTTCCCAAAAAGAATAGCGGTTGAAGTTACTTAGGGTACGATCAAGATAAAAAGAGTATTTCTTGTGAAACCCTATGTGTTGGCTAAGATCCTTCTATAAAACAAAATATTTACTTTTAAACATGCGGAAACAAATTCCATCATCCACCTCTTTCAAGGTGCAAAGAAATTGCATGGTCAGAAAACGAGAGCCCTCTTCCCACACAAGTTCGATACCTTCCCACCCGACACATTTCCAAATGGTAGTGAATTCTTCTTCCATACCTGTCTTTGTGAGGATGTCGGGGTCTTATACCGGGGTGTGGGCATACATGAGCCCCTTGATGAGGTTGTATGCTTGCTCCTCCCGATCCCCTTCTAGGTCAATGACGGGTGCGGCATCCATCGGTGCTTGCTATTCCTCCATGGTTGGGGGAGCTTCTTCATGCACCGGACTATCTTCATGCTCGGTGGAGTAGCGCGTGCTTGAGCTCCCACGTGATCGCCTTGAGCTTGATCTTGTCATTCGCTTGATGGCTCCCGACACTTCTTCCTTGAACCGTTTCATGATGAGCAACAACAAAGCAAGAAATAAGAGCTCAAAGAGCAAGTTATGGTTAGCGGAAAAATAAAGTAACATTGGGAAGCTTGCTTAGCTAGCGAGAGCTTGCAGCAGGAGCAGCGGTTTCTTGCACAAAACTGGTTGGAAATGAACTGAGAGCAAGAGAGACCTAGAGAGTGGAGAGTGAAAGTGAGAAATGGAGAGTATGGTGGGGTGGAGAGCTCCAACCGGCCACTCCTCTATTTATAGCCGGAGCAACCAACAGGGAGGGGGAGAGGGCAATGGCCACCTGCGCCAACAGGGAGCCGTTGGCGCTGGCCGGGGTCCGGCCGCACCACTGTGTGCGGGCGCACCGAGGGGTGGCCCCTCTCGGTCTCCGCTTTGGCTAGTAGCCGGCATCGGCCACCCCGAGCATCCGACCATTTGGGATTCGGCGAAACCCCCAACGGTTCTCTTGATTTCAAAATTTCAACAATTTTTATTCAAAATTTTTATTTTTAAAATTCCAAAAAATAAGAAATAGAAATGCTAAATTATTTTGGTGCGAAAATAGTTTTTGTGGGATTTTTAACACTTTTCAAAATGCACCAAAAATTCATTTAATAATAAAACTTTTTAAAAACTGGAATTATTATATATATTATAATTTAAATAATAAATACCTTTTACCTGCGGCGAAGACTCACCTTTTTATGGTCCGGTGGGTTGGACCTGCTTTCCTTTATTTAATTAGCTGCAAAAGGGTCACCGGGGGGATTCTCGGGTTGCCCCGGGATCCATCTCGTTTGATCGATAGGGATAGCGGCAGCTATTTGAGCTAGTTGAGATTGTATCATTTTATTGAAGCTCATTTGATTATTAATAGAAGAGGAAAGGTTTTCTATTTTAGTATTTTGATTTTCAAATATTTTATCATTAAAAGATAACTTTTTATTTAGATTTTCATTAATTTTAGATTGGCCTAGTACCAAGTCTTTCAAGGATGGTTGGTTCGAATTTTAATTGGAATTAAAGTTTGAATTACCTCCTTGTTGGAGGGATTGATTACTCCATCCGCCGTTATTTTGTTGGCGATATCTGTTGCTGTTGTTGTTGATGTAGGCAGCATCTTCACAGGTTTTGGGGCAGTCATTTCCCGAGTGGCCAACGTTTCCATAGACTTCACACGTCGTGTGTGAATCTATAGCCTAGACGTAACCCTTTATCATGGCATTTTTTGGGTTCTTTCATCCAGTCATTTGAGCAAAAGGTCCATCTTGGCAGATAACATGTCTGCCTCCTTGACAGTATGCATCCCCTTTTTGTGTGTTTGGGTTAGTTGGAGAGTATTTTATCAATTAGGGCTTTCGCCCCATTGATGGTGAGTGAGAGGAATGCTCCTCCAGCAGCAGCATCAAGATGACCCTTTGACATGGGGATTAACCCCTCGTAGAAAGTTTGCAGGATCATCCAATCTTCTATTCCATGGTGAGGGCAGGCTTGGATGTAGTCTTGTAGCCTGTCCCATGTTTCATGAATGTTTTTCAGGCTGCTTTGCTGGAATGATGTGATCTTCCCTCTCAGGGCAGCTGTTTTGCCCAGAGGGAAGAACTTCACAAGGAACGCCACCGAGCACTTGGCCTAGGTGTCAACAGCTTCCCGATCCTTGTAGAACCACTGTTTCATCTTTCCCGTGAGAGAGAAGGGGAACAGACGGAGGCGGATAGACTCCGGTGCGACATCTTTGATGACGATGGTGTCGCACAGCTACAGGAACTGTTGGAGGTCAGTGTTGGCATCCTCACTTTGCAAGCCACAAAATGTGCTTGCCTGCACCATAGAGATGAGACCGGTGCGAAGTTTGAAGTTCTTGTCACCTAGATTGACAGTGGGCCCAGTGAGCACCTTGGCAACATTAGGGACAGAGTACTCACGGAGTGACTTTCTGGCCATGTCGGTGTTGGTTGATGGTGCGGGGTTGATCGATTCGGTTATCGGCGGAGTGCTTGAAGAAGAAACAGTACGAGACCAATTCTTTTTGATGATTGCCTCCAGATTAATAGTGAAGTTTTTTAGCAGAGTGAACCCAGTCATATACTATCTATTTTCATCCACAATAGGAGAAAACAAGTAGAGTTATCTTGTATGAACAATGCCTATTTTATACAAGTATATTATCCAAGTTTATGTTTTCATGTAAAATCTTTCCTAGCCTTTCCCGGTAACGGCGCCAGAAATGCTTGTTGGTACTTCTTAATATTGTCACTCGGTTTAGGTCTCCAGCAATGACGCCAGAAGTACATGTTGGCATTCCTTATTATCATCTCTAGGTTTGAGGCCTAGCTATGTTACCAAGTAATACCTCACCGGTTATTCCCTCTATCGCTATTGGCGATACACCTCTAGTGATAATTTTAGAATAGCCTGGCATGGGCACCGTGGCACACCAAGACTAGTCTTACCTCTATCAAGAGAGTCATATCTCTAATAACATTAGGATTATGGCCTTAGCAGCAAGTGCCTTGGAGATGCTTTACAACGCACTTTCAGTATTCCTTAACACTAGTGCTAAAACTATATTCCTGACTACGATAGAGAGTGTGGTGATACGGTAATTCATTGTAGTTATAGAAATGGATCCGCAAGCGCACAAAAAATACCATTGTAGCATTTCAACCCGGAGTATTCCTAGGTGTCGTATTTATATTTTCCCAAAGGAAGGCTAGTGTAAGATTTTAGTATGAAGCCATAAACCCAGAATACTATACTTTGTATGAAAGATAGAACAATGTGCATAACAGGGGTAAATCATAAAGGTTTTCATGATAGTGGACACACACAGATAAATAACTCTCAAGCGAAGAAGGTGATGATAGCATAAAGAATGAAAGAATAAAAAATAAAAGAATATTCTATAGGAGCAACGATCCTAATACAACTAATGTCTAGAATATAGTTAGTCATACAAATACATGAGTTAGAGATGAAGTTGTGCACAAGATGAATTAGGAGACCATCGAGTACTAGTCTACCAGCAAACATGAGTGGCAATTTACGAACTCCTACGCCATAGCCGAACATGGAGGATTACAAGGGACAGACAGGACTATCACCACCTGCCGCCTACCACCTCAACCGTGGACTATGAAATGCATTCACTGGCTCCACTATACCTGAGCACCATGCCTGCATATAGAGAAGCTACCCAAGCCCCCCAGGTCTCTTACCCTATGGATGAACGAGTAAAGAACTTGGGTGTTGTGCAATGAACCACCATCCCCCACACAACTCTATTCCTAATCATCTAAATATATGAACGATTAAGAACAGAGTTCTATATGCTAAGAACATGATATGAACACTATGAACTAGCAAGCATATCATGAACAAGGCATTAAACTAGATGCCCTATGTTCTATGATCATATCACACAAACTATAGTCCAGTTCATATAACAAGATCATATCACAAAAACTATACTCTAATTTTAGGATATTGCTATATTGATAAAAAGAGAGAATGAACATGATGAAAAGAATTGTATTCATAACAAGAACTGTCCAAGATGTCCTCCTCCTCTTACAAGATGAGCCTTGCTCCACTACTAATACAAAGGATAAAATAAAAGTGGAGAAGAACACTTGAGAGTACAAGTGTGAGATGTGTGGTGTGTGTTGTGTGTGGGGGGTGTCCCCCTTCCTTTATATTAGCTAGAGGTCGGTTCCAGGTGTAGGGGCACGAAATGCCTGACTGAACCACCTCTACAACCGACCAAGGAAACCGCCTGCGAAAGTTAGGCCGGGCTAGGCCACTTAGGGGTGCGCCCGCACCCTGGTGTGGCCGCACTAGGGATTGGCCCCTTCGGCCCCAGCTTCGGCCCAGTGCTTCTTTGCTGCTCCTGGACTTAGCCCATGGTGGTTGTTAGCCCAGATGTGTTCTTCTAGTTGGGCTTCTTCTTGTTTTGTGAATTCTGCCTTTGCCGGAAAGCGTATTTTGTAACCTTTTTGTTGGCACAAAATCTGCACCTGCGCCAAGCACACAAAGAAGTCAAAAAGCGTGACTTCAAATCGGACACCGCACGGTTTGGAGATCCGGAAGCGTGCCGGTCGGTTTGACCTGAAAACCGACAAGGGACAAAGAGATCGTTAAATACAAAATCGGAACGTGTCGGATGAGACCGCATAGCCCGTATATACGGCCCCCCGGCCACTTACGACGACATACGGCTATAGAAGGCATGCGCCAATCATGCATACGATTCATTCGGCTAATATGAGGGTGAAACACGTAATGCATTGATTGCCGAACGCATGTATGAGAAGACATGTTTGAACAAGTGAAAGTTAACTACGAATTGAAGCATAACCAAGCTCGGCAAAGCCGACTCGGGGTCCATGAAGAAGGAACATACAAATTATCACGACTAAACTAATCAAAGACCTGCATCTGCCGCGCGATACCCGATCCTGTCAAAGTCTAAGCGTTTCTAACATGCAAGAACCCGCAACATGTAACAATCTAGATTGATCCAATTCGGCTACGTAAGCATACGATCTATTTATCATGATAATATAAGAGTAAAGAACATTAGAGAGCAAATAGATCTATAAAATAAGAAGCCGAATCCGATTAAATCTAGATTGGGCAAAAGAGTGTTACAAATAAATAAAATATTAAAGTCATGCAACACGTGATAACTTAATGAATCTACTAGATCTTGCCAAATCTAATAGAGCCGATAACTAATCCTTGAGCCAGATCCTAGCCTGCCCGCACGACTCACGATCTAACCAAGAATCGATAACTATCTTGCCTCGCTAATCTATCCAAATGGGCGCCTGCCGCCGCGGCCATCTAGTCGAGATAGACAAAGCATAAGCATAAAGACTTCTTGATCATCAAGTAGACGCGCTGCCGCACGGCCATCCCATCGAGACGAACAAGACTACTTGCATCAAGATCTAAATCCACCGCATGATACTAGACATGATAGCAAGGTTGCGGAACTTACGGAGGTCGACGGATCGATTGGCTCCTCTCGAAGAACTTCGGCGACACGACAAAAAAGGGACTCGAAACGTGGCACGGGGCCGGTTGTATTGATTTGATTGTGATTATCCTTTACAATGGTCGAGGGTCTATATTTATACCCCGGACATAACATGAATCCTAAGAGATTACGACGTACACAATATGTTAAAGGTAACTCAAAAGTATGGCGAGACTCTTGCTATATTTCTCCTCGAGTCCTTGATCATCGCTTTTCTCCTTCTATTCGGCTTCGTGCTTGCCACCTTTAAACTTCCCGAATGGAGCCACTTTGTCTTCAAAGGTAGCCGACCGCACCAATGCTTGCCGAATCACCCGAGTCAATTGCACATACGCTCGCCGAATAACTCAAAGTTAGCCGACCGCACGCTCATTTGCCGAACGCGTTGGATTTACGCTTTCTCATAGATTTTACCGAATCGGCCCACCTGTCATTGGTCTTTACCAAAATCCAAGTGTTAACACATGCCCCCTCAATTTCGGGATAAAAGTGATTTTGTTCCGAAATTGAACACGCACTCTCTTCTCATCTAGGTCAACACTTTGTTCAAATCCGCGCCGCCATTCAAAAACCTGATTCTTCCTCGTTCCAGATTCGAGTTTACTTCCAATCCCCAATGGCAACCCTTGATGGAGTTCCGAGGGTATTTTCGATTCCTTTCATGTATTCGGCAATTTCTTTCCTTGGTTTTTCACTTTTCTCGATTCTTTTCGGCCGTTCCACTCTTCTCGAAGGAATATAAGGATGAAATTTTGATTCCTTATGCTGCGAACCCCGATTCGTACTTCTTGGGTCCGATGGGAGATCCCAATCCAATCGAATTTGTGGAGAAAGAAACTTTGAGGATCCCCTTCAAATCCGGAGTAGTTTCCCGAACCGATGGCCAAACACTTTCAAAACCTGGCCTTTCCCTCCGATTTCGGATGGCGGAAGTGGTACCAAAGGATGCTGAACAAGAGCAGCGATCCACTGGGACTCCCAGGATATCCAAAGCATTGCTTGGAGTTATCTCTTTTTGGGAACACTTCGAATGATTCTCTTTTTGATAGCAGCTTCCCACTTACCGGTCCGATGCTACTAATTCTTTCATCTTCGGCCATGGCCCGATGTCTTTTACTTTGGCCGACGTTTTCATGATGACAGGCCTCAATGTAACGGAGCCAAGATACCCTTCTAAATACAAGCACAAAGAAGAACCGAAAAGCGATCAAATCGGGAAGCGGGTGGACTAAATATATCCGCACTTACATGTCCACGGGATCTGTTGACAACAAGGAATATAAAGCTTTCTGAACATGTGGCTTTGCGGGTTTATTTTCTGTGGCAAATCCAATGAGCCAACTCTCAATCACATGGTGATGGCCGAGGAGCCGGCTGCAGGAACTTTAATTCCTCCGGGAAAATATCTTACGGGAGTCGTCTATCACATGATGCATCGGATCATTGTTCGAGATGCGTCAACATGGGGAAATTCATTGTGTAAATGGTCCCTCGGTGGTTTGTGCGGATGTGGCTACAACTGTACATGCACTAGATAGTCTCTGTGGACCTCAACACCTTGGGTTTTCCTTACATTAATGATGATGAGGACGGCCAAGTGAAAGAGAAGGCCTGTCAAACTTATGGAGAAGCAGCAGCTGCCATCACCATTGATATAGATCTTGGCCATCTATTCAAGCTATTCTTTAAGGGCTTCAATCATGTGATATGGCTCCCTTATAGAGAAAGTGACACTTTGACTCTGCCTTGCAAATTCAGCTATGAGTCCGGCTGCTTTCGAGAGGGGGGTTGCTACAAAGATCTTCAATTCTTTCATTAAGCCCCGTGTCTTCTTGCCGCAGAGTTTCACCATGGGAGGTTGCTGAATCCTTCCTATGAATTTTATAACCCAAACATGTTTGCCAGGCAATTAGGCTGTGGGCAACTGCCCCCAAGACTGTTTTTCTCAACCATCATAAGGCCCAGAGAGAGAATAGGAGATGAAATAGAGGCCAAAAGGGTTTTTGAGCTTGGATGGGATCTGCCAGAATTCATGCCCTTACCTTTGGGATTAATAGAAGCTGCTCATCCTTTGTTTTCCTCTTGGTGGCAAGAGTGGCGTGCCCATATTTTTAATATATCAGTGCACCCTTTATGTCAAGATTTGTATGCTCAATTTGATTCTGACAGTGAGGTAACTTTCTTCATACTCACAATTACCCTTTTTTTTGACTTTGTTTTAAATTTCAGTATTGTACTGTCTTTTGCAGGATCCCGAGCCTACCCCTCCTTCACAAGTAGTCCAATATTACCAAGCTGGACCCATCCCTGCCTTAGGTTTTAATGCTCCATCCCTGGCAACCCTCATGAAAACACCAGTAACTGCTCCCGGTGCGGCTTCTTCGAAAGGAGAAGGCAAGAGGAAAGCTATTACTTGGATCAAGCGAGATGTTAATGTGCCCAAAGAACAAGATCCAAGAAGGCTAAGCTCTCTCCCAAGGTATACTCTTGGTCAGTTTTGTTCTGAACCATGATGGGGCTTATTTTACTTATGATATATTTTCTTTCAGCCACAGGTCAGGTCTTCAAAATCAGCCAATGCATTGAGAATTACCGAAAAATCTTCTCAGGCTCCTGAAGATGTTGAAACCCAAGAGGAAGATGCAGAAATTCAAGAGTCCACTGGCCATACAGGTGATTACCTTCTTAACTGATGGTTCCCCTTTTTGCACCAAATGAACTGATTTTGCTACTTGATACTTAGAAGCAGGTCATTCCTTGGATAAAATGGCAGAAGAATCTCCTCCTCATGCTTCTATTGATAGTGCGAAAACTCATGAGGCTATTGGTCATATTGGTAATAATGTTTTCTACATATTTTCTTTTCTTTCTTCTGCCAAGGTTTATCTACTGCACTTTGCATCTCATTACTTATTTTCAGATGACATCTTGGATGACATAACAGAAGGATCTTCCCCTCATCGGGCTTCAAGTTCATCTTCTCTCGGGCATCCAAATAAGCCCTCAATCAAGCCGGGGACAGAATCACCTGAAGAAGCTTACGCACAAAAAGGTAATACTTTATTTTATTGATCTCTCAAATAATTCTAATCAATCGGCTAATGGTTCTCCTTCTTAAAGGATGATGCTAAGCCGACTGTCATTACTCTTTCACCATTGAAGAGTACATTAATGAGGGTGGTGAAGAGGCTACTTCTCAGCCAGAGGTTATCGGCCAGAGAACCAAGCTCGGCTAAAGGAGATATCCCTCTTATCGGCCAAAGATATAAATGCTCTTGTTCAAGATGCGGACCCGGATAAGAGAACTGGTTGAGCTTATTGACCAAGACATCCCTCCAACTCTCAAGGTCTCTCTAGAATCTGCAACTCATCTTGATGATCACCTTGGCAAGGTCGGGAGAGCAAACAGAACATAGCCTCTAGAGCCGCTCTGCAGAATGATAATCGGACGAAAAAACATCAAGTTAAAGAACGCACTCTCGGATCCAGTCTGCTAAGCGTCTTTGGTAACTCGGAACCTGAACTCGGTAGCCATGGAGGAGGAAAAGGCCAGGTTGGAAGCTCAATTGGCTCAATTGAATGTGAGAATCCAATCTCACAAAGATAAAATTGCCACCTTGCCGAACTCTATAGATGCAGCCAAAACAAAGATATCATCTGTCATCAAGGAGCATCGGCCAGATCAAAACCAGGCTTACCGTAATCCGAGTTCCGAGGGCGATGATAAGAAGGTGCTAGAAGAAGTCGGCCGAATTAGAGATGATGTCATAGACGCCATCAAACTGTTCTTAAACGAGTAAAACATTCGGCTTGTAACACAATCGTGATTTTTAAACAATTGTATTCCTTGTTGTGTTTTGGTCTTTTCCATTCTTGTCGACCGATGACATAGCCGAATGTTTTTAAGCTTCCCGAATAGACAGACGGCCATCATTCTGGATTTCCCGATCGGAGGATTAGCCGATTCCTCTCGAACCGTCATTTTCGATTTAGCCGAGCTCGGCCCGGTCCGATAACGGCCCAAAAGAGAAGTAAACCCTACTTTGTCGTTTGGTATACTCCGAGTCGTGCGCCACGAACTCCATTTTGGCCTATAAATAAAGCCCTCTTCCGGCTTCCACCACCATCGCCGGTTAGCATTCATCATCATCTTCTCATCTTCTCGCCGAAACCTTTAGGAAGAAAACCCCACCTCCAAATCACCAATGTCGAGCGCCGGTGACCATGGGAAGCGTCCCCGGAGGGAGAAGCGAGGGGAGCAGGGCGCGGCGCCGGCAACGCCATGGGTAAAATCATTCTGCCATCTTCGTGTGTTCTTGCTCACTTTGTTCATCTTCTAACCCTTCGGTTCTTCCTCTTCCTCGGGCCGCGAGTCATCACGGGGCAATACCATCTGCTGCCCCCAATGGTGGTGACTCAACCGGGCACCTCCAGCCAACCGGTGTCATCGCCGGTTCTTCGAGCTCGTCGAGCTCTTCCGAGTCCGACAACTCATACAACGCCAACCCTTGGGGTCCGGGCGGAATCGAGGGCGAGGACCCTTTGTACATTCATGAGGAGGCGCTCGGTTCCGCAAGGGAAAGGGATGAAGCCCGACCGAGCTGGGCGACGTCTCCAAGCGATTCGGCATTGCGCAAGCCAAATGGGAGGATCAGCGCAAGCGCGCTCTGCGACGCCATCACCGGTTCGGTATCCTCGCATAGATTTCTTTTCTCTCAATCCTCTTCGCTGTCTTGATTAACTTTTCATCTTTCAGCACTCTCTTCGGAGAACGATCGGTTGAAGGCAGCAGCGACCGGGCGGCTAACAAGGTGAATGCCCAGGGAGAAACTCCTGAGGCACGCCTGGATGCCATGGATGGCAGTGTTGATCGAGGCCGTCATCCAAGGTGTCCACCTTGGCGTGTCCCTCGGCTTTGGCAAATGATGTCCTCTCGCACCAATGAGGACTATTCTGTTCAGGCCGTTGGCTTTGCGGAGGTCATCCTCACGAGGTGGAGGACATCGAGGAGCAAATGGAGCTCTACGGGGACCATGCTACTTGCCCTTGCCGAATCCACCAATCCCCAATCTGTTCTTAATAAGTTGTTCCGGGGAGTAGTTTGTAACTAGGGATTGATCTGTGAATAATGAAATCATCTTCCGAGAATGTGTCTTGTTTATGATCTTGTGTTGATTGCCAAATGAATGTCTTCGATGTCCTCTCTCGATTCGAAGCGGTTCTTGAGTGATTTTCCCGAATGCGGTGACATCACTTTAGTCGATTAGATCTTAGTCTTACGCCACAAACGATTTGACGAGTCACCGAGCAAAGATCATTCAGATTTCATCTTTATCTTCTCCCGATAAACCAACCAACCGGCGTTGAAGCCAACATAAGATCATTCGGTTATATCTTGAATCAAGGCGTCTACGAATCGTATCGGCTATTTACCAACTTCATATTTTTTTTCACTAAAGGCGATGTTATCTCATCGGCTGTTTGATTCAAATTTTTCTTATGAACCAACTTCGACATTGGGGTAGTATCTCTTAAGATATCGTCCGTTGATAGCTCTGGTCAATTCTTCCCCAAACAAAGTCTTCAAAATATATGCATTGCCAGTACGCATTTTTCTACCCGAAAGGGCCCTTCCCAATTCGAGACCACTTGCCGAATGCCCCGTCTTTCGATCCAATCGGCAAAGATAGTTTTCCAAACCAGGTCACCTTCCAAGAATTGCTTCTCTCTAACTTTCTTGTTATAATACCGGGCAACACGTATTTTATTCTTCTCAATATTTTCCAATGCCTTGAGACGAATAAAATGTAAATCTTCCAATTCGCCTACCATCAAATTTGTATAATCCTCTTTTTCCAAATCTTTTTTGCAACATAACTCTTCTTGAACCCGATTGCAATTCCCATGGTAAGACAAAGATGATGCCCGTAAACCAATTCATAAGGAGATGTTCGAATTGACCCATGACAAGCCATCCGATAAGCCCACAATGCTTCATTGAGAACCGAATGCCATCTTTTCGGCTTCTCATCAATCTTCTTTTGAATGATCTTAATCATAATTTTATTTGATGCTTCGCTTGACCATTGGCTTGTGCATAATAAGGAGAAGAATTATACAATTTTAATTCCCATGTCTTCAAAGAAAGTCACAAAACTCCGAAGAAGTGAACCGAGTCCCTTGATCGGTCGTTATAGTTTGAGGAATTCCAAACCTATAAATTATATGCTCTTTAACGAAAACCGATCATATTTTCTCGACGTGACTTTCTTCAACGGAATAGCTTCGACCCACTTGGTAAAATAATCCGTGGCCAAGAGCACAAACAAACTTATGTCCTTTGCTAGAAGGAGGATGTATCGACCAATCAAATCTATGCCCCATCCTCTAAATGGCCAAGGTTTGATTATTGGGTTCATAACGAATCTTTGGAGAGCTTTTTGAATATTGCCAAATTTTTTACAATCATGACATCCTTTATAATAGTCAAAGCAATCTTCCAAATAGTTGGCCAAAAATAACCAGTTCTCCGAATTATCCATTTCATTCGGTAAGCTGATTGATGTGCACCACATAATCCTTCATGCACTTCATACATCACCTTTCTGGCCTCTTCTTGGCTTAGACACTTGAGCAATACTCCATCTATAGATTTGTAATACAAGTGATCGTTGAGAAGGACGAACTTAAGGGCTTTGTACCTGAGCTTTTCGGGTAACTTTCTCATGATGGATCCTTCGGATATTTGATGATTTCATGCCTCCAATCGCCAACCACCTGTTCAAAGATCCGGAATATTCTCTCCTATAGTGAAGACTTCTTGATTCTCACGATATCCAGAAGCAGTTTGTGCCAATCTATTTGCTTCTTCATTGTGCCCCCTAGGGATATGATGCAAGGTTGCTACCCGAAAGCTTTTTAAAAGTTCCCGACATTCCTCATAGTATTCTCTTAGCGCGTCATTCTTGCACTCATATTGGCCAATCAACTGGTTGATCACCAGCTCGAAGTCTCCAAAGATTTCAACAAATGACGGCTTTTATCTCTACAAGAAGCCGAAGCCCTCTAAGCAATGCTTCATACTACGCTTGATTGTTAGTCACATGAAATTCAATGGGAATAGCATACTCAAAAGTTATTCCCTGTGGAGAAACTAATAGAATGCCGCGCCCCCACCTTTCTTTGCCGGGATGAACCATCGAAAAATAAAGTCCAAGGTACAATGCCTACTATACTTTGTGCTAAGGTCATGATGTTGCGTAATAAAATCAGCAATAATTTGACCCTTCACTTTGCTTTTGCCGATTCGTATTTTAAATCAAATTCCGACAAAAGCTAAAATCCATTTGCCAATTCTTCCATTTAAAATTGGCATTGACAACATATGCTTGATCACATCATGACTTGAAATAATCACGCATTCGGCTTTTAATAAATAATGCCGAAGCTTAGTACATGAGTAATACACACATAAGCACAATTTTTCCATAGCCGAATATCTTGTCTCTGGGTCTAACAGCTTTCGGCTAAGATAAGCTATGACTCGCTCCTTCCCTTCATACTCTTGCATGAGGGCCGATCCTATCGTTAGGGTATCGGCCGCCACGTACAACTTGAAAGGCTTGTTAAGTTGTGGAGGTACCAAAACTGGTGGTGCCTTCATGTATTCTTTAATTTCATCAAAAGCCTTTTGTTGCACGTCACCCCATACAAATTCTTGATTCCTCTTGAGCTTTAACAATGGAGAAAAGGGCAAGATTCTCTTTGATAAATTGGAAATGAATCTTCTTACGAAATTGATCTTGCCGAGCAGGGACTGTAATTCTGTGAGATTAGTTGGGGGAACAACTTTATCTATTGCCTCCATGCTCTTTTTTCTAACTTCAATTCCTCCTTTATGAATAAGGAATCCCAAGAACTCACCAGCTGACACTCCGAAAGCACATTTGTTTGGATTCATCTTCAATCCATGTTTTCTAGTGCATTCCAAAGTTCTTCTTAGATCAGCTAAGTGTCTCTCGTAGTCTTTGGATTTGACTACTACGTCATCAATGTAGATCTCCACAATTTTGCCGATCAACTCATGAAATATGTAATTCATGGCTCTTTGATAAGTTGCACCGGCATTCTTCAATCCAAATGTCATTACAATCCATTCAAATAAACCAATGTGGCCAGGGCATCTAAAAGCCGTTTTTAAAATATCTTCTATTGCCATGAAGATCTGATTATAGCCAGCATTACCATCCATAAAACTAATGACTTCATACCCGGCTGCTGCGTCTACTAACAAATCGGCAATTGGCATCGGATACCCATCCATTGGAGTGGCCTTGTTAAGATCTCTGAAGTCTATACAAACTCTCATCTTCCCATTCTTCTTGTAAACAGGAACTATATTCAAAATCCAATCTGCATACCTGCACGGCCGAATGAAGTTTGCTTCCAATAGCCTTTCAATTTCCTTCTTCACATCGGCCAGTACCTCTTCTTTATAGATCTTCCTCGGAGGTTGTTTATAGGGTCGATACCCCGACTTAATAGGTAATCGATGTTCAACAATAGAACGATCTAGTCCAGGGCATCTCTCAGTATAATCCCAAGCAAAGCAATCTTTAAACTCCTTAAGAAGATTTACTAATTGTTCTCTATATTCGGATTCAGATTTGCACTAATGTACATCGGCCTTGATTTGGAATCATCGCCAACATTTATCTCTTCTAATTTGTTGGCCGACATAAAACCGTGTCCCAACTTTCCTTTGTTGCCATTAATTGGGTTACCCATCAAAAATTGCTGTTCGAGCCGATTTGCTTGGATCGGCCGTTGATCCTTGTTGAATACATTAATAGGACCTTCTTTCCATACTTTGCCGGAGAAACAATCAACACCATCATATTCCCAAGAGGGTGGCTCGGCAGCGACCACACTTACCGAATCATCGGCATGTATGATCTCCACGTCATCCCCTATCCATTGAATAAGGATTTGGTGCATGGTTGAAGGAATACAAAGCAATTAGCATGAATCCGGTCTCCCAAGAAGCAAACTGTATGCCCCTTGCCGTCAATGACGAAGAACGTAGTGATCGGGGTTTTAGACCCAATCATCAACTCAACATGCACAGCTCCTCGAGTGTCGGAAGGATTGCCCGACAAAGTCTCTAAGGATCATGTCGGTTTTAAGCAAATCTTCATCCGTCATCCCGAGCTTTCTAAACGTGGAATATGGCATTATATTGATAGCAGCTCCTCCATCAACAAACATCTTGGTCGAGGCTTCCCATTGACGTATCCTTTCACGTAAAAGCGGTTTCAAGTGACGATGTTTGGCCGGCTTGTCAAAAGTTGCTTGTCGTGTTAGTATAAGCTGAGCCATTAGATCCTGAAACTCACTTTCATCAAAATCGAGTAAATCTCCTCTTGTACTTCTTGATTGTCGAGAGCTATGAATTCGATGGGAGGAAGAAAGCCATGTATGCATCACCCGAAGGACCCTACTCATCGGATTTCTTCTTTGGGCGCCATTCCTTCTTCTCTTCTACAGCAGCCTGCTCCAGCTCTTTATTTCTCAACCGCTGCACTCTTCTCTTCTGACTTTTCCTCAACCCTGGAGGGCACCATTGCCCTTTCTCCATCTCTATATCCATGAGTATTTCCTTCCTCATCGTACTCTTCGGGATGAACCCAATGCTGATCCGCGAATCTCTTCCTCTGATGATCAAAGCCATTTAATTTTATACGCCGATCGTCCTCGGGAAATTGAACTCCAAGTCTTTCATGGACTGGTCGGCGGTTGACTCGAGATCGCACAGTAGCCATAATACGATCACTGCATTCTGGGCAATTGTTTCTAGCGAGGCGACTTCAAGCCTTCATTCCAACAATGCTTAAAGAATGAACAACCCCAATGAGACTGTTCTAGTTCCCTCATGTGTTCTTCTTGTTCTCGGTGGTACATTTCTTCTTCATATCTCCACCGTTCTTCTAAGAACTTTTGTTCTTCATAATATTCTTGCTCTTGCTGCCTCTGCCATTTATTCAACAAGATTCGTGATGTCACCCTTGGCCTGGGCGTTTCACCTTTCTCGGTTCGGCTATTTTTGAACCGAACTTTCTCTTTAACTCTTCAGCCAGTGTCATCGGTTGGGGTCTACATTGCCACTTTTCTTAGCTCTTTCGATGTCAACACTTTCATCTTTCCCTTGCTTTTAGGGTCATCTGCAGACCATTCCGATAGAGAAAGAAATCATGTTCTCGAGGGAAAGGTTTGCCATCAATCTTCATCTTGCCATCAAATTTCAGATGCCCCTCCCGAATTGCCTTCTTGAATTCGAACTCTAAATACTCGGCAATCATTGATGGAGTGAGAATTAGTGTTATGATAACCACAATATCTCTTATCTTTCACTCCTTCAGGGGCGTAGCATGGGATGTCCCTCCGGTAGCTTGATGCGTCCTTCCCTCACCAACAGATCAAAAAGCTTATCCGATTTGGAGACATCAAAATCGTAAGTCCCCTTTTTGTTGTTTCAGCCACCGCCGACTTACTTGGGTAGGCTCTTTTATCCCAAGTCAACTTCGGCCGCAGACTATTTCATCTTCATCCTCGTACTCGGTTGCTTCTTCCAGAAACTCGATACATCTCACTAGCAATATTACCCTTCGATAGCGGTTATCCCTTACGAAACCCCGAGCCTGATTACTCATGACAGCTAATCTCTCGGCGAGTTGACCGAGATCATCAAATTCCATGCCGAACAGACTTCTCCCTCGACATTCGGCAAAGATCCCTCGCTATTGCTATTCCAGGCAACGATTGTGCGGTAAATTCAGCGAAAGCAAAGACTCTTAGTTTCTCTGAATCTGCGAAGATATTCTTGTGGTGTCTCATTAGCTTTCTGCCTTAAACTGGTAAGGTCTACCAACTTCTTTTCGTAGTTCCGGTGAAGAAATAAGCATGAAACTTCTGTTCAAGTTCGCCCAAGTACCAATAGAATCACCGGTAGAGAAGTAAACCCGGTGAAAGCCGGGCCTGTGAGAGACAATGGAAAATACCGAATCCTCCAAGCTTAGTGCGTGGGGACGCCTCCCAAAAATTGTATCGGTATCGGCTAATATGCTCTGTGGTACTTGTATCATCGACCCGAAAAATTTGGTTAAGTCCGTTGGTGGCTTCACCCTTGCTTGGTAGTGCAACCCCTCAAGTATACCATTCTGGGTATGCGGACTTGTATGAATAGGATTGATTCTTTGGCTTTAGACCGAACTGATGTTGCATCATATCGGCCATCCTCTGCATGATTATGTCAATGTACGTCTTCGGAGTTCCACGTGCCTATCCTCCGGATGGTATTCCCGCTGCACTTCTATATCCCGGATTCGGTAGAGCATCTAGAGCAAGTATAGTCGGTGAACTCATGATATCCATCCCCATACATGTTCCTTTGTAACCCTTTGTTTGATGCTTTGGAGATATCTTGTATGCAGATTAAGTGTACTCTTTCAAGTAGTGCCAAACGTCACTTGGCCATAAGTAGGAGGTGGTTGCTTTTCATGAGTCTCTACTTCATCTTTGTTAATCCCGGATGTTCCTTCATCTTCGGTTTGCTTCTCTCGATACTTTGGAATGTTGAAAAGCACGGTCCACGAATTGGTCCCACACCCTCTTCAAAATACTTATCAACGGCTTGGCCGAAGGTATTAGCCAGATTACTCGGAAAAGTATTTAGAAAGGCCGTGTTGTGGTTCCCGATGGTATCTGCCAAGGCTTTATGGACCAAATCGATACCTTTTGAGCTTCTTCTTCTTGAGTAATCAGTTTGATGTGCAAGAAGAACCCTTGGCAATGACCGCTTCCTCGAAAAACCTTGTTGCTCTTGTTCTTGGAGAAAGACATTAAGCATTTATGCTTGTATTGCTCGCATGCTTGCTCCAATTGTTGCTCTCAATTGGTCTGGCAATTCATCCAGCGTCACGTCCAGAACATGATTGTTATTGACGTCCGACATCTTGAATCAGGAGATGGTCCCACTGGGCGTGCCAAAAAGTGTGTTGGCACAAAATCTGCACCCTGCGCCAAGCACACAGCAAGCCGAAAAGCGTGACTTCAAATCGGACAGCTGCACGGTTTGGAGATCCGGAAAGCGTGCCGGTCGGTTTGACCTGGAAACCGACAAGGGACAAAGAGATCTGTTAAATACAAAATCGGAACGTGTCGGATGAGACCAGCATTTCCGTATATACGGCCCCCCGAAGCCACTTACGACGACATACAGCTATAGAAGAAGCATGCGCCAATCATGCATACGATTCATTCGGCTAATATGAGGGTGAAACACGTAATGCATTGATTGCCGAACGTGCATGTATGAGAAGACATGTTTGAACAAGTGAAAGTTAACTACGAATTGAAGCATAACCAAGCTCGGCAATACAGCCGACTCGGGGTCCATGAAGAAGGAACATACAAATTATCACGACTAAACTAATCAAAGACCTGCATCTGCCGCGCGATACCCGATCCTGTCAAAGTCTAAGCGTTTCTAACATGCAAGAACCCGCAACATGTAACAATCTAGATTGATCCAATTCGGCTACGTAAGCATACGATCTATTTATCATGATAATATAAGAGTAAAGAACATTAGAGAGCAAATAGATCTATAAAATAAGAAGCCGAATCCAATTAAATCTAGATTGGGCAAAAGAGTGTTACAAATAAATAAAATATTAAAGTCATGCAACACGTGATAACTTAATGAATCTACTAGATCTTGCCAAATCTAATAGAGCCGATAACTAATCCTTGAGCGGATCCTAGCCTGCCGCACGACTCACGATCTAACCAAGAATCGATAACTATCTTGCCTCGCTAATCTATCCAATGGGGCGCTGCCGCCGCGGCCATCTAGTCGAGATAGACAAAGCATAAGCAAAGACTTCTTGATCATCAAGTAGACGCTGCCGCACGGCCATCCCATCGAGGCGAACAAGACTACTTGCATCAAGATCTAAATCCACCGCATGATACTAGACATGATAGCAAGGTTGCGGAACTTACGGAGGTCGACGGATCGATTGGCTCCTCTCGAAGAACTCGACGACACGACAAAAGGGACTCGAAACGTGGCACGGGGCCGGTTGTATTGATTTGATTGTGATTATCCTTTACAATGGTCGAGGGTCTATATTTATACCCTGGACATAACATGAATCCTAAGAGATTACGACGTACACAATATGTTAAAGGTAACTCAAAAGTATGGCGAGACTCTTGCTATATTTCTCCTCGGAGTCCTTGATCATCGCTTTTCTCCTTCTATTCGGCTTCGTGCTTGCCACCTTTCGCTTCCCGAATGGAGCCACTGTCTTCAAAGGTAGCCGACCGCACCAATGCTTGCCGAATCACCCAGAGTCAATTGCACATACGCTCGCCGAATAACTCAAAGTTAGCCGACCGCACGCTCATTTGCCGAACGCGTTGGATTTCTGCTTTCTCATAGATTTTACCGAATCGGCCCACCTGTCATTGGTCTTTACCAAAATCCAGTGTTAACACTTTTTCCATGACTTCATGTATTTTTTCTGTAAATTAATATTCTCCAAATACATGTGGAAATAGGTTAATAGCAAAAGCATATGTGAGTATGACTATGATAATTCTCCTATTTTGGATAATAGTTGGCAGTTAGGATGTGTCGGTATTTACCGCCAAAAACATGAAACACTAATCAAGTTTCTATGCAATGATGGAACGAATAAAACATCTCTAAGCAATAAAGTAAAGCCATCAGGAAGCTATAAAGGAAGATCACCAATAGCTTCAACATCAACTCGAATTTCCATTGGTGACTCTCACCCAATCTTTCGCTTCTTTGCATGGTCCTTGTCGAACAAAATCCCTATAAATAATTAGCAACATAAACAGTTATACCAAAATCAATCCACCAAGTAGATTTATCATATTGTACATATAGGGTTTTATTTATAAATGTAATAATGTTCTCATCTCTGTGTGCCATGATCATTTTAGGGAAGTCAGGGCAATCTTCAAGCAGTGGATGCACTGATCAGGGTCCACAACCCTCTATTGCTGTTGCTGTTGAGGCCTGTACTATATGGGCTTCTTGCCATTTGCCTTTGAGGAGCCAGGATTGCCTTTTCCTTTCTTGTCCTTCACATAGTTGATGGAGCCACCATGTAAAGCCTTAATCCTGTCTCGCTAGCATCCGGTCACACCTGAAAAACCGCCGGACGCCACATTTGACCAGACGCATCTGGTCCTTATCGAGACAGCGTTCGGTAACCTCCAGATGACCTCTTTTCTTTCGAAAACCTTCGAGTCCTGCCTTACAAGCTCGGTGGGAGGGGTTTGCACCCAAACCCCGTCAACTCCTACTCTCATGTGCCAACACCAAAGTGTCTCTCCACTTGTGCTCGTGTGTTAGCATTTTTAAATGAATTTTGCAAGAGATTGTTAGCATACTAGGTCTCTAATGCATATGCAAAGTCATTGCCCACCTAGTGGCACTTAGATAACCGATATTGCGTGACATCGCTCCTCTTAATAGTACGGTTATTGATCCTAAACCCAGTTGTCGTCTTCTCTACTCGCCTACGGCCAGTGAAATAAAAATGCTCTAGCATATAACTTTGCCTCTAGCTTTCCATTCCGCTCCTCGTCTATCTTCATTTTCAAAGGTGGCACTTGATCACTTGTGGTCACTTCCATCACCTTGATCTCCACTTCCACCACTTGGCTTGGACCTCCCCTTTCTCTAATACTACACACTTAGCAATAGGGTTAGTCCTAGATTTCATCAATTAACCAAAACCAAACTAGGGCTTTCAATCTCCCCCTTTTTGATAATTGATGACAACCTTTACAAAGATAAAAATTAAATTCAATTTTGGCTTTACATCACTTGTCCAAGCAATTTGAGCTTTTGAAAGAATTGGACAAGCCATGTAAAACCCATTTGGTAGCTATGGCTCCCCCTACATGTGTGCTAAGAGTTTGGATTTAGAAGCTTTGCACACGTGATAGATAAATCGGTTTTGAGAGAGTCGTTTCTACCAAATTGATGCTAAGGTGTATAGAATGGACCTTTCAAGCATGATATTGTTGACGGTCGTTATTGTACGAATTTAACCGTCAACTAGCCTAGAAAAGAATGCAATTGTGATCACCAAAGTAGATATAGGGTTTGCACTGATAGAATTCCATGAGTTTAGGTGTTTCACTGTTTCCGCAGGTGTAAACTGGAAAAGACACAAACCCAGGAGCTTATCGAAACATAGAACAGGAAATCGAATGCCACGGCAACGCAAGAAGGATCTAGAAGAGACCAGAAGACACCACGGCGAAGCGGAGGGCTGGAAGCCACCAGGCCAGACCGACCGGTCTGGGCCTGGACCAGCTGGTCTGGGCCTAGGCCCAATAGCGGCCCGCTTTGCCCAAGTTGCTCCACCGCCTTTGAGGATTGATCTCAGTCGCACGTCAAGGTCGGTTTGATCCTATGGCTCACGATCATCGCCCAGGGGTATAAAAGCAGGACAGGACCCCCCTCCGGGAGGGAGGCACATTCATTCATTCTCATTCGAAGTCCGATCATCAACTAGAAACCCTAATCAGAGCTCTTTAGCTAGGGCCTAGATAGCTAGTTAGAACTAGAGGGAGGCATGCGAAGGCTTGGATTCCGGAGCCATCAAGAGCTTGGATTTGGTATAGTTCTTACCTCCTCTCATCTTTGTTCTCTTTCATTGTATGGATATATGATTGCTACAATTGGATTGATGAATACTTATATGCTTATATTCATAGTTATATTGTTCTTTGTCTGTTGTGGTTATATACTTAGTATAGATAGATTGATATTATACTTATTCATAGGTTCATATAGCGCTCATCTAATTGATCGTTGGGTGAGTGGTCGACATTATGTAAGCATGGTGCTTATATGATGTTTACCTGTGAATGCACCCTATAAGCCGGGATTGGTAGATCACAGGTGTGACAATGCTGTTGAGTCCTATGTAGTCTAAACCCTGTTTATAGGCACAGTAGGACTTGTATACGAAGAAAGGGCGTGCTATGTTCTTAAACTTCCCTAGTATGTTCACTATGAGTAGATATAATGCTAACATTAGCTATGACTACTAGATATAATTGCACTAACCAAAATATGCATTGACATGTAGCTAGGAATAACTTAGGAATATCTCTTGATATTCTGCTAGAAACCCTAATGATATAGCTAGGAGTCTCTATCTGTTTATGCTGATGATTTATACTTATCTTTATCATTTATCTTGTGACTTACCCCTGCATTGAGTAGCGAAGACATGGTTATGCCTATCCATTACACTCTATGCTATCCAGCTACCCTACGCGTAAACCCTGTAGACCTTTCCTTGGGAAAATATAAATGACAACTTGGTACTACCCTGGGTAAAATGCTACAATGGTATTTGATCTGCGCTTACGGATACTATTTCTATATTCTAAATGGTGGCATGATTTAATACCACATCTCTTGATGTTACTGCTGGAAATGACAACTTGGCGTTCTAGTAGCTATGCTATGCCCACAAGCATTTTTGGCACCGTTGCTAGAGGTAACATTAAGAGGTGTCAACAAGCATTTTTGGTGCCATTGCTGGGGAAGGCAAATGGCGAGTGTAAAAAGGAATAGCGATAGACCTAACCAACTAATGAGATAGAGGAAACCATAGACCCCTACTCAATGCAGGCTTACCCTTATGCTTTCTATCTTTGTGATATCTTATGCAGGGTAATAAATGAGTGGTTTTGATATGCCAGATAACTACGTTGAAAATCCAGAGAAACTCTTTTGAAGAAAGAAATTCCAGCAAGTGAGGGATATCTTTCAATCTCCATCAAAGACACCCACTGCTGAGGTTCATTCTTTGAAGGAGCAAACTCCTATAAGTGAAGAAGAAGATCAACAAGAAGGCAACTTAGCACCAGCTTTTGAGAAAATAGCTGATAAGTCACTGCGCGAGTTCTCTGCTCTAACCACCAACAACTTCCACACTGGACTGTATACATGGTAATAACCTTTGAAGACCTCTCACAACAACCAGTCCGCGAAACGGCTAATCACTAACTATTTGTTGGTGTTTCTTGAAAGCACCAACTAGTAAATTTATAGTTGCGCGTTTATACCCGGATGGTTCGCTAAGAGGACACGAGAAGTATACTGGTTCGGGCATGAGGCCCTACGTCCAGTTCGAAGGGATCATGTTACTTAGCGGTGGTTCATAGTAGGGGTTACAACCGGTTCGAGAGAGGGAGGGGCTCCCAAGTCTCTGATTGTGCGCGGTGCCAATATCGTGGCGTGTGTGTGTGATCTCTTGATCGATTACAGCTTTCTTGTGAGATGGCTCACCCTCCCTTTTATAGATGAAGGGAGGGAACGGCCTTACATGGAGGAAGGATGGCGTGCCGTGTAGAAAAAGAAAGAAAAATGACAACGGTGGAGTGGTTCGTCTGGCTCCCTGGGGTCAGGGTGTCCTTCTTCCTTGCGATGCACGCGTTGATCAGGTCCGGTCGCCGGTGAGGTCGTATTGCCGGAGTGTCTGCCCATGCCTTTACAGTGGACGGAGAGGCTGAACAGTTGATTAGAGCGTTTGGAGTATTATCCTAGAGTTAATGATGTCATACGGTGCGGGAATGGATCGTGACGGGTGGGTTGTCTGGGCTGTCAATCGGGGGTAGATTAGACGTCGAGCCATGCCCTGCCTCTGGTTAATAGTGCGGTCAACGAGCCAAGCCACGACCTACACTAACTAACAGTGCTGCTGGCGCTCGCGTCCGTCCCCTGCGCTGATGCACAGTGCGGTCAAGGCGCTCCTCGCCCACGCCTTGCACGGGGCTCAGACGGAGTGGGGTGGTTTGACCGGTCGTGCTATCGGCGAGGTCGTGGCTTATGCGTAGAGCGCAAGCCTCGGTTGCTTCCTTGCGAAGACGCCCGTGAGGGGTTGTGTGAGCCGACCTCCCGGGCCACGACCCCGGTAGCCCTCTGGTTTCTCAGGGGTCGTGCGAGCCGCGCGCCCTGGGGGGTCGTGGCCTCGCTCGGGGGCCGCAGCCGCGGCTCGCCTGTGGGCTTCCATCGTGGCCTTTTAGCGGGCTGTCGGAGCGCCGGCCCACCAGGTCCAGCCTTCGTTAGACCGGACGTGCGCTCGTATTAGCGACCCAATGAATCGCGCTTTGCCGGGGGCCCAACAGGCCGGTTGTTTATCCCCCGACACTGTTTATCCTAGCCCGTTCCATGAGTTTTGGTGTTTTGTGAGATGTTTGCTGCGGGATGACTCTAAGAGCTAGTGCACCTAGGAATCATCATTGTCATCACTCGAAGCGCACCTTCCCAGCACACAGCTAATCACTGTGTGGAGAAAGTAACTTCTTGTTGGATGAGATAGAGGTTCTCGGCTACACCAGCTCTTGCAAGCATGAGCTCTATTGAGGGGACTGCTCAGCTTCAATGCTCAACCATGACAACAACTAGCTTGGGGGAAGGCATCCCCTAGGTACCCAGGTAAGTGTACCTACACGATTGTCGAGTCAGTCATAAAAAATGAAAAATACCAAAAATATGTGAGCACATAAAGGTTCACCATAGTATCATAAGAAAACTTAAAAATACCAAAAATATATGGGCACATGAAGATCCATGCTTTTTAGAGTCTTTAGAGTCTAATATAGTATGAGTCTTGAAAAATAAAAAACCAATAAAAATGTTTGTCTAGATAGAGTCAATAAAAAGAAAGCTCTTGAGATGATCTGAAATGATGATAAGCTGCTCTGTTACAACACCTTTGAAGTGCCTAGAGTTTAGACATAAGTTTTCCCAAGTTTTAGCTCCAATTGTTTTGACATGAAAATTCTTGTTCTAAGAGACACAAGAGTTCTGGAGATTTATCTTTTGAAAAATGCAAAAACATGATGAGTTCCTATATGACAAAGCTTATATTCCCACCAGTGCCAAACATGATGAGATAGGCTAGTTAAACTTCCACATATATGCTGCTTGTCATGCATTGAGTTTTGTCAACCTTTGTGACCCTGGAAAGAAATTTGTCATGCTGTTGAATCAAGATCCACCTTCATATGCACTACTCCACACTGGAGTAGGCGCAACAACATGCCATTCCACCAACATCCATTTTAAAAATGTTTTCCTCCTACACTGGGAGAGAGCACCAAAAATATTTTCATTAGGATAGCCACCCAATAAAAAGCTCCAAGTTCCTGTTGCTATCTCTCCAATACCCTAAATGCCAAAAGGAGTGCTATGAGCTATGCAAAAAGATATTTGAAAAAAAGAGAGAAAGAAAGAAAGGGGATAAGAAAAAAATGGACAAGTGTCCAAACACTGAAACAATGTGTACTTAGATGCCCGCCTCTCTGATAAAAAGAAAAAGATAGCTCATGACCTCTAGCTAGTTTCCAAAGTTCAAAAGAGAGCTAGGCATTCAAGGAGCTGAGTAGAATTAGGTTCCACCATATATCCACCATATCCATCCACCTATACATCTTGATTCGACTGTATGACTTGTGTTGACATTGAATTTTGGTGAAGGCCGAGAGGATGACAGGTGGGCCAGTACATGGCATGTTCGCGAGAGGCAAATATTCGGAAGCGTTCGGCAAGCATCCATGCGGGTAGCTATTCCTAGCAATTCGGCAAGTATCCATGCGGTCAGCTGACCCTGGGCGATTCGGCAAGTGTTCGTGCGGTCGGCTATCTTTGAAGGCGGTGGCTTCATTCGGGAAGCAAAAGGTGGCAAGTAAAAGCTGGTTACAAGGAAAGAATCATGATAATCGAGGATTCCGAAAAGATTAGAGCTAGGACTGTCATATTTTCCTTAGTATTGTGTAATCATAATCCTTTAGGACTCATGTTCTGTTTAGGATATAAATATAAGCCCTCGACCATTGTAAAGGGAGTTAACAACCAAATCAATACAATCGGCCCCGTGCCAAGTTTTCGAGTCCTTTGTCGTGTCATTGAGTTCTTCGAGAGGAGCCATCGATCCGTCGACCTCAATAAGTTCTGACAACCTTGTTATCATGTATAGTATCATGCAGTGGATTTAGACGTTGATGCAAGTAGTCTTGTTTGTCTCGACTGGATGGCCATGCGGCAGGCGTTTGCTTGACAATCAAGAGGTCTTTGCTTATGCTTCGTTTATCTCGACTGGATGGCCGTGCGGCAGGCGTTTGCTTGATAGCTTAGCGAAGCAAGATAGTTATCGGATCTATTAGATTTGGCAAGATCTAGTAGATTCATTAAGTTATCATGTGTTGCATATCTTTAATGTTTTATATATTTGTAACACTCTTTTTTTGCCCAATCTAGATTGATTAGTTTCGGCTTCTTACTTTTATAGATCTATCTGTTCTCTAACATTCTTATTCTTATACCATCATGATAAATAGATCACATGCTTACATAGCTGAATTAGATCAATCTAGGTTGTTACATGTTGTGGGTTCTTGCACGTTAGAAGCGTTTAAACCTTGATAGGATTAGGTGTCGTGCTTCAGATATGAGTTCTTGATTGGTTTGCTTGTGATAGCTTGTTCGTTCCTTCTTCATGGACCCCAAGTCGACTGGTTTGCCGAGCTTGGTTATGTTTCAACTCATGATCAACTTTCACTTGCTCAAACATGTCTTATCATGCATACGTATTCGGCAATCAACGCTTTACGTGTTTTGTCTTTATATTAGCCGAACGATTGTATGAACATGATTGGCAGACAGCTTCTATAGCTGTATGTCGTCGTAAGTGGTTTCAGGGCCATATATACGGAACTGTCTGGTCTCACCCGGCATGTTCCGATTTTGTATTTAACAACTTTTTATCCCTTGTCAGTTTCAGGTCAAATTGACTGGCACGCTTCCGGATCTTCAAACCGCCCGGTCACCCGATTGAAGCCACGCTTTCCGGCTTGCTGTGTGTGAGGCACAGTGCGTTGTATTTTGTATCAACACACTTTTTGGCACGCTCGGTGGGACCCCATCGTTCAAGATGCCTGAAATCAACAACGGTCTCATTCTGGATATGACCATGGATGAGTTGCCGGAGAATTCAAGGGAATTGGTGCAGCAAGCATGTGAGCAATTTCAACAGAAGTGCTTGATGTCCTTTTCCAAGAATAAGAGCAACAAGGTGTTCCAAAAGCAATCATTGCCAAAGGTTCTCCTTCCACATCAATCTGATTTCACTGAAGAGGAAGATGCTCAGAAGATGTCGGAGTTGGTTCATAGGGCTTTGGGAGAAACTATGACAAATCATCATACAACCTTTTTGAACACCTTTCGTGCAATCATGGTTAGCACCTTTGGTCCAACGGCCGACAAGTACTTTGAGGAAAAAGTAGGTCCAATCCACGGACAAACACTTTTCAATGTGCCAAAGTATCAGGAGAAGTCTGTTGGAGATGATGGAGCATGTGGCTCAAACAAAGGTGGACCAGCTCCCAATGAGAAACAACAGCCTCCTACCTATGGCCAGGTGACATTTGGAACAACAGGAGACGTACCACAATCAGCTTTCAAAGTGTCTCTAGCATCAAATAGACTGCAAAGGAATATGTATGGAGATGGATATCAGGAATTTACTAATTACACTACTTTGGATGCTTTACCAAACCCAGGGTATAAAAGTGCGCCAGGGATACCTTCTGGAAGGCAAACACATGGAACTCTGAATTCGGACGTTGATCTTATTATGCATAGGATGGCTGATATGATGCAGAATCAGTTCGGCCTAAAGCCAAAGAATCAGTCCTATTCATACAAGTCTCCTTATTCAGAATGGTACAATAGAGTGGCACTTCCTCCAAGGGTTAAGCCTCCAACAGATTTGACTAAGTTTTCTGGTCAAGATGATACTAGCACTTTAGAGCATATCAGTCGTTACTTGATGCAGCTTGGGGAGGCCTCCACAGATGAAGCTTGGAGAATTCGGTATTTCCCTTTGTCTCTCACAGGGCCAGCTTTCACATGGTTTACCTCCTTGCCAGCCCATTCCATTGGTACATGGGAAGAGCTAGAGCAGAGGTTTCATGCGTACTTCTTCATGGGCACTAATGAGAAAAAGTTGGTTGACCTCATGAGTTTGAGACAGAGAGCTAATGAAACACCACAGGAGTATCTTCGCAGGTTCAGAGAAACCAAGAACCTTTGCTATTCGCTGAATTTACCAGATAATCAGTTGCCAGGGATGGCGATAGCAGGCATGCAGCTGAATGTCAAGGAGAAACTATTCGGCATGGAGTTTGATGACCTTGGTCAACTTTCACAGCGGTTGGCAGCTATGAGTAATCAAGCCCAAGGGTTCAAGAGAGATAACCGCTTCCAAAAGGGCAATGTTGCTAGTGAAATGTATCAAAGTTTTCTAGAAGAAGCAGCTGAATATGATGATGATGACGAGATAGCTGTAGCTGAATTGGTTTGGGCAAAAGAGCCTACTCAAGTTAGCCAACGCTGGTTGAGGCAACAAAAGAGAACTTATAATTTTGATGTATCTAAGTCAGATAAGCTCTTTGATCTGTTAGTAAGAGAAGGACGCATCAAACTACCAGAAGGACATCCTATGCTGCGTCCTGAAGGAGTGAAAGACAAGTACTGTGGCTACCACAACACCAACTCTCATTCTATCAATGATTGCCGAGTGTTCAGAGTGCGGATTCAGAAAGCTATTCAAGAAGGACATTTGAAGTTTAATGGCAAGATAAAGGTTGATGGTCAACCTTTTTCATAGAATATGATTTCTTTCTCCATGAATATGGTCTCTGTTAATGACCCTAAAGGTAAAGGCAAAGTGAAGGTGTTAACCTCTGACAGAACAAGGAAGAACGGTACTGTCGACCCTGATCAGCAAATCACAAGTGAAGAGCTGAAACAAAAATTTTTGTTCAAGAATAGCCGAACTGAAAAAGGTGAAACTTCTAAACCTCGGGTTACATCACGTATTCTACTGAACAAATGGCAAAGACAGCAAGAAAAAGAGTACTACGAAGAGCAAAGGTTTATAGAAGAACGCCGGAGATACGAAGAAGAGGTGTATCGTAGAGAGCAAGAAGAACACATGAGAGAGATGGAGCAGTCTCATTGGGGGTGTTCATTCTTTAAACATTGTTGGAATGAAGGCTTGAAGTTGCCTGCTAGAAACAATTGCCCTGAATGCAGTGATCAATATTTTGGGTATAGGCAGTCTCGAGTCAACCGCCGTCCGGTCCATGAAAGACTTGGAACGCAGTTTCCTGAAGACGATCGGTGCTTAAAAATAGAAAGTTTTGAGAATCAGCAAAGGAAGAGGTTTGCAGATCAACGTTGGGCTCATTATAAGGGATACAATGGAGAAGAAGGTCCCCATGAATACGTATGGCAGAAAGGATAGTGGTGCCCTCCAGGACTGAGGAAGAGCCAAAAAAGAAGAGTTCAGCGTTTGAGGAACGAAGAGCTAAAACAAGCAGCTGTTGAGGAGAAACGGACATGGCGCCCTAAAAAGAAACCCGATGGGCATGGTCCTTCAGGTGATGCATGCATGGCCTTCTTCCTCCCATCAGAATTCATAGCTCCTAAAAACCAGGATGTCCAAGAAGAAGTATACTCCGATTTTGATGAAAGTAAGTTTCAAGATTTGATGGCCCAGCTTATATTGACACAACAGGCGGTCTTTGACAAACTAGCCAAGTATCATCATTTGAAGCCACTTTATCTGAAAGGATACGTCAACGGCAAGCCTCTGACTAAAACGTTTGTTGATGGAGGAGCTGCTATCAATATCATGCCATATACTACCTTCAAGAAGCTTGGAATGACAAGTGAAGACTTGTTAAAAACCGACATGGTTCTCAGAGACTTCGCTGGTAATCCTTCTGACACTCATGGAGCCGTGCATGTTGAGTTGATGATTGGGTCAAAAACTTTGATTACTACATTCTTTGTCATTGATGGAAAGGGGGCATACAGTCTGCTTCTAGGGAGAGATTGGATTCATGCCAATTGTTGCATTCCTTCAACCATGCACCAAATTCTTATTCAGTGGGTTGGAGATGATATTGAAGTTGTTCACGTTGATGATTCCGTAAGTATTGTTGCTATGGAGCCTGCTTATTGGGAATATGATAGCATTGATTGTTTCTCCGGTAAAGTGTGGGGAGAAGGTCCTGTAAAAGTCTTTAACAAGGATCAACAGCCGATCCAAGCAGTCAGCTCTCACAGTAATTTTTAATGGGTAATCCAATTGATGGCAACAAAGGAAAGCTGGGACGTGGTTTTATGTCGGCCGACAAGTTGGAAGAGATAAACGTTGGTGATGATACTAAGTCAAGGCTGATGTACATTAGCGCAAGCTGGGATCTAGAATATAGATTACAATTGATAAATCTTCTAAAAGAGTTTAAAGATTGTTTTACTTGGGATTACATAGAGATGCCTGGATTGGATCGCTCTATTGTTGAACATCAATTACCAATTAAGCCCGGATATCGTCCCTACAAACAACCTCCACGAAAAATTTATAAAGAGGAGGTATTGGCCGATGTGAAGAAAGAGATTGAAAGATTATTAGAGGCAAACTTCATTGGCCATGCAGGTATGTAGAGTGGATTTCAAGCATAGTTCCAGTATACAAAAAGAATGGAAAGATGAGGGTCTGTACAGACTTCAGGGATCTTAATGAGGCTACTCCAATGGACGGATACCCAACGCCGGTTGCCGATTTGCTGGTACACGCAGCGGCTGGATATGAGGTCATTAGCTTTATGGATGGGAATGCTGGTTATAACCAAATTTTCATGGCAATAGAAGATATCTCAAAGACAGCCTTCAGATGCCCTGGTCATGTTGGTTTGTTTGAATGGATAGTCATGACATTTGGGTTAAAGAATGCCGGTGCAACTTATCAGAGAGCTATGAATTATATTTTTCACGAGTTGATCGGCAAGATTGTAGAGATCTACATCGATGACGTGGTGGTCAAGTCTAGGAACCATGAAGGACATTTAGTCGATTTAAGAAAGACCGTAGAGTGCACTAGAAAGCATGGTTTGAAAATGGATCCAAACAAGTGTGCTTTTAGAGTCTCGGCTGGTGAGCTTTTGGGATTTCTAGTTCATAAAGGAGGGATTGAGGTTGGAAAAAAGAGCATGGAAGCAATAGATAAAGTTATCCCTTCAACTAATCTCGACCAATTACAATCACCGCTTGGCAAGATTAATTTTGTGAGAAGATTTATATCCAATTTATCGAAAAAGAGTCTTGCCTTTTTTCTCCACCGTTGAAACTCAAGAAAGGTCGAAATTTATATGGGGTGACATACAACAAAAGGCTTTTGATGAAATCAAGGAATACATGAAGGCGCCACCCGTACTGGTACCTCCACAACTTAACAAGCCCTTTAAGTTGTATGTGGCGGCCGATAACCTAACAATAGGATCGGCCCGCGTGCAAGAGTTTGAAGGAAAGAAGAGAGTGATAGCTTATCTTAGCCGAAAACTGTTAGATCCAGAAACAAGGAATTCGGCTACGGAGAAACTTTGCTTGTGCGTGTATTATTCATGTACCAAATTTCGGCACTACTTGTTAAATGCCGAATGCGTGGTAGTTTCTAGTTTTGATGTAATAAAGCATATGTTATCAATGCCAATTTTGAATGGAAGGATTGGCAAATGGATTTTGGCTTTATCAGAGTTTGATTTAAAATATGAATCGGCAAAAGCAGTAAAAGGTCAAATTATTGCTGATTTTATTACCCAACATAGTCATCTTTCTATTGAGATGATAAGCATTGTGCCTTGGGCTTTATTCTTCGACGGTTCATCCTGTAGCAAAGGTGGTGGTGCTGGTATTTTCTTGATTTCTTCACAAGGAGTAACCTTTGAATATGCTATTCCCATTGAATTTTATGTTACTAATAATCAAGCGGAGTATGAAGCATTACTTAGAGGGCTTCGGCTTCTTATAGAGGTAAAAGTCATTGTTGCCAAAATCTTTGGGGATTCTCGAAGTTGGTGATTAACCGCTTAATCGCCAAGACGAGTGCAAGAATGACGTATTAAGGGAATATTATGAAGAGTGCCGGGAACTTTTGAAAAGTTTTCAAGTAGTAACCTTGCATCATATCCCTAGGGGGCACAATGAAGAGGCAAATAAGTTAGCTCAAACTGCTTCCGGATATCGTGAAAATCAAGAAGTTCTTGCCATAGATAAGAATTTTTCTGATGCTGATCAAGTGGTTGGTGATTGGAGGTGCGAGATTGCCGATTATTTAAGAAATCCATCACAGAAGGTTTCCTGAAAGCTCAGGTACAAAGCCCTCAAGTTCGTGCTTCTTGATGATCAACTATATTACAAATCTATAGATGGAGTATTGCTTAAATGTTTGAATCAAGAAGAGGCCAGAAAGATGATGTACGAAGTGCATGAGGGATTGTGTGGTGCACATCAATCGGCTTACCGAATGAAGTGGATAATTAGAAGAACTGGTTATTTTTGGCCAACCATGCTAGAGGACTGTTTTGAATATTATAAGGGATGCCAAGATTGTCAAAAGTTCGGCAATATTCAAAAGGCCCCAGCATTCGCTATGAACCCGATAATCAAACCTTGGCCATTCAGAGGATGGGGCATAGATTTGATTGGTCAGATTAATCCTCCTTCTAGCAAAGGACACAAGTTTGTACTCTTAGCCACAGATTATTTTACCAAGTGGGTTGAAGCTATCCCTTTGAAGAAAGTTACGTCAGAAAATATGATCAATTTTATTAAGGAGCATATAATTCATAGGTTTGGGATCCCTCAAACTATAACGACTGATTAGGGAACTCAATTCACTTCCTCGGAGTTTTGTGATTTTGCCGAAGACATGGGAATTAAGTTGTATAATTCTTCTCCTTATTATGCACAAGCCAATGGCCAAGCGGAAGCATCGAATAAGATTATGATTAAGATCATCCAGAAAAAGGTTGATGAGAAACCAAGAAGATGGCATTTGGTTCTTAATGAAGCCTTGTGGGCTTACCGAATGGCTTGTCATGGGTCTACTCAAACATCTCCCTATGAGTTGGTTTATAGGCATCATGCTGTTTTACCCTGGGAGTTATAGTCAGGTTCAAGACGAGTTATATTGCAAAAGGATTTGGAAAAAGAAGACTATAAAAGTCTGATGATGGATGAATTGGAAGATTTGCATTTAATTCATCTCAAGGCGCTGGAAAATATTGAGAAAAACAAGATGCGTGTTGCTAAGTATTATAACAAGAAAGTTAGGGTGAAGCAATTCGCAGAAGATGATCTGGTTTGGAAAACTATATTGCCGATTGGGACGAAAGATAGAGCATTCGGCAAATGGTCTCCAAATTGGGAAGAACCTTTTCGGGTAGTGGGATGCGTGCCTGGTAATGCATAATTATTAAAAACTTTGTTCGGAGAGAATTTGCCAGAGCTATCAACGGAAGATTTCTTAAGAAATATTATCCAGTGTTGAAGTTGGTTCATGAAAGGGAGTTAGAAATCAAATATGAATAGCCGGTGAAGGAAAATCGCCTTTAGTTCAAAAAATTATGAAACTAAAATAGCCGATACAGTTCATATCGCCTTTAGTGCAAAAATGTCTACGCATAACCGAATGGACTACCGAGAGAAGTGACTTCAGCATTCTGTCTGGTTGATTTATCGGGAGGAGAGAAAGGTGAAGCCTTGAATAAAAATACTGAGCGACATGTCACATCGGTTACAACGCAAGACTAATATCTAATCGACTAAAGTGACGTCATGCGTTCGGGAAACATCTTTTAGAGTTGCATTGTTTAGAGAATGCTAAAGGTATCCAATCAACATTCAAGACAGAGATCACAAACAAGCACGTTTCAGAGGATAATTTATTCACATCCAATCCCTAAGTACAAACTACTCCTCAAACAGTTTGTTGAGGATAGACTGGGGATTAGTGGATTGGGCGAGGGCAGTAGCATGGTCTTCATACTGCTCTAGACGCTCGTTGATGTCTTCAATCTCCTCTAGAGGACCGCCGGCGAAGCCAACAGCCTAGAAGGAGTAGTCCTCGCCAGTCCGGGAGGTCATCGCCGCCAGCCCGAGGGAAACACCAAGGTGCACACCTTGGATGACGGCTTGATCAACATGGCCGTCCACATCATCAAGGCGTGCCTCGGCAGTTTCCCCCTAGGCGTTCACCTTGTCGGCAACCCTGTTCTCCGCCGCCTTCAAACGCTCATTCTCTGCGGAGAGTGCTGGACAAAAACAGAGATGAGTCAGGAAGCAGGAGGATCAAGAGAAGAAGTCTATGCAGAGATGTCGAACCGGTGATAGCATCGTAGAACTGCTTGCGCTGGTCCTCCCACTCGGCTTGCTCAATGCCGAGCTGCTTGGAGACGTCGCCGAGTTCCCTCCGGGCCTCGTCCCTCTCCTTGCGGAAGGTGAGCGCCTCCTCATGGACGTACAGAGGATCTTCTCCTTCTAACTCCGCCGGACCCCAGGGGTTGGGGTTGTATGAGTTGTCAGACTCGGAGGAGCTCGACGAATTAGACGAACCAGAGACATGAACAGGGTGGTCAGAAGTGCCCGGTTGAGTCACCGTCATCGGAGGGAGCAAGTGATACTGGCCGGTGATGACCCTCGCCCTAAGTAGATAAAAGGAATCAAAATCGAGGAAGATGAACAGGAAGTGTAAACCGCAAGGGGGCAACCGATTGATTCTCACCCATGGCGTTGGCGGCGCGGTGCTCGGCTTCCTTCCGCCTCTCCCTCGGCAGGGCGCCTACCACGGTCGTTACTGTTCGCCATTGATACTCTGGGAACTGGATTTCTTTCTGGATTGGTTTGGGCAGAGAGATAAAGAGACAGCGATGAGAGTGCTTGGCTGGAGATGACAATGAAGGCTGGAGGAGGGTCTTATTTATAAGCCGAGTGGAGAATCGTGGCGTATATCTCGGAGTATTCCAAGCGACGAAGTAGGGTTTTCTTTCCTTTTGGCCCGTTACCAGACTGGGCTGGGTTCGGCTAAATCAAAAATCGTCGTTACGAAGGGAATCGGCTATTCTCCTAATCGGGAAGTTAAAGGCAATCGACTATATTTTTAGTTAGGCATAATTGTGAAAGCTAAAGAACAAAAAAGGATGCAATTATTCAGAAATACAGTATGCTGCATTTGAATGTATTACAAGCCAATACGTTACTCACCCAGGAATAGTTTAATTGCGTCTATGGCTTCAATCCTAATTCGGCTAACATCATCTAGCACCTTCTTGTCATCATCTTTAGAGCCCTGAATCTTGGTGAGCTTTGTTTTGATCTGCTGGTTTTCTTTGATGACAGATGCTATCTTTGTTTTGGCTGCATCTATGGAGTTCAGCAGGTTGGCGATTTTATCTTTATGAGACTAGATTTTTGCATTCAATTGGGTCAATTGAGCTTCCAGCCTAGCCTTTTTCTCCTCCATAGCTTCCAGTTCAAGCTCCAGAGTTGCCAAGGATTGTTTAGCAGCCTGAATCTGAGAATGTAGCTCTTTGGCTTGTTGTTTCTTCATCAGATTGTCATTCTGTAGAGCAGCTCTGGATGCTATGTTCTTGCTTGCTCTCTTGACCATAGCAAAATGGTCATCAAGATGAGTTGCAGATTCTAGGGGAACCCTGAGAGTAGAGGGATTTCTTGGTCAATGAGTTCAATAAGGTCCCTTATTTGGTCTGCATCTTGGACCAGGATATTTATGTCCTTGGTCAATAAGAGAGCTATTTCCTTTAGCCGAGCTTGATTCTCTGATGATAATCTCTGCTGTGATGTAGCCTCTTCACCTCTCTCATTGATATACTCTTCAACTGTGAAAGAGTAGCTGGCAGTCGGCTTGATATCATCTTTAAAAAGAGGAAATTATTAGCCGACTAATCAAGTTTGCTAGAGAAATTAATGAAGCAAGACATTACCTTTTGAACAAAGTCTTCCTCAGTTTGAATTCTGCCCTGGCTTGGGTGAGGACTTAATTGGATGCCCAAAGATGATGAGCTTGAAGCATGATGAGGGGAAGGTTCTTCTGCCATCCTATCCAAGAGTTGATCTATTTCTAAGAGTACAAAGTAGCAGGATGTGAGTGCTATTGAGTGAATCTAGTACAAGAAGAAGTGATCAACTAAGAGAACAGTACCAAATATGGCCAGTGGCTTCATGGATTTCTGTCTCTTTAGCAGAGGCCCGAGGAGAGGTCTCAATAGTTGTTGAAGCATTGGCTAATCTTGGAAGTTTAACCTGTGGCTGCAAACAGAAGGAATAAGCACAAAATTATTACTAACATAAGGGTTAATTGAAATTATACCTTAGGAGACCGCTTGGCTTTCTTGGATCTTGTTTTCCTAGTCACAGTAACATCCTTGCTTGATTCATCAGTAGCCTTCCTTTTGTTCTCTCCTCTTGAAGGTACTGTACCCAAGGCTGCAGGGATCTTCATAAAAGCTACCAAAGATGGAGCATTATATCCCAAGGCAGGATTAGGTCCAGCTTGATAATATTGGGCCTCTTTGGAAGGAGGGACAGGCTCAACATCCTATAAGTGATTGAATATTAAGATGGAGAATACATCTGAAAACAGGAGAATTATGGGTACAAGAATGTTACCTCGCTGTCAGAGGCAAACTGGGGTTGCAAGTCTTGGCATAGAGGATGCACTGGTATGTTGAAGATGTGAGCACGCCACTCTTGCCACCAGGAAACAAACAGGGGGTGGGCAAAATCTATCAGTCCAAGTGAGGAAGGCTCATATGCTGGCAACTCCCATCCAAGCTCAAAGACTTTCTTTGCCTCTATGTCATCTCCTATTTTCTCTCTGGGCCTTATAGTTTTGGAGAAAAACAGCATTGGAGGCAACTGGCCACATCCTAATTGTCTGGCTGCCATGTTTGGGTTGTAGAATTCATAGGTAGGGTGCAGCAACCTCCCATGATAAAATTCACCTAGCAAAATGCAAGGCTTGATGAAAGAGTTGAAAATTTCTGTAGACACTTGGTCTGAGCAGCCAGTTTCATAGCTAAACTTGTAGGGGAGAGTCAAATCTTCATTTTCTCTGGAGCCAGATCACATTGTCAAATCCCTTGAAGAACAGCTTGAAGAGATACCCAATGTCTATATCAATGATGATGGAAGATGCTGCTTCTCCATATGTCCGATAGGCTTTCTCTTTCACTGTGCCATCTTCAGCATAGTTGACTGAAGGAAAACCCAAGTTATAGAGATCTACAGAGACTATTTGATGCATGTACAACTACAGCCACATCTGAACCAACCACCAGGTACCATTTACACAATGAATTTCTCCATGATGGCGCATCTGGACAGTGATCTGATGCATCATGTGATAAGCAGCCCCTAAGAGATACTTGCCCAGAGGCATTAGAGTACCTGAAGCTAATTCTTCAGCCATCACCATATGATTCAGAGTTGGTTCATTAGATTTGCCACAGAAGATGAATTTGCACAGCCACATGTTCATAAAGGCCTTATACTCCTTGTCGATACAAACACCGGATGACATATAAGTTTGGATATACTTGGCCCATCCACCTCCTGACTTGACTGCCTTTTGGCTGCTGTTGCTTTTGCACTTGGAGGGGTATACTGGTGCTGTCACATTGAGGCCGGTCATCATGAAAATGTCTGCCAAAGTAAAGGACATCGGACCATGGCCAACGATGAAGGCGTTAGCACATCAGACCAGAAGTGACTAGCTGCTATCAAAAGGGAATCGTTCCTAGGTGTCTCTGACAAGGATAACTCCAAGCAATGCTGAATATCTTGAGATTCCCAGTGACTGCTGCTCTTGTCCAAAATCCTCTGGTACCAATTTTGCCATCCGACAATTGGGGGGAACGACCAAGTTTTGAAGGTGTTTGGCCACTGATTCGGCGGGGTAACTCTGGATTTGAAAGGGATCCTCAAAGTTTCCTTCTCAACAAACTCAATCGGATTAGGATCTCCCATCGTACCAAGGAAGTAAGAATTGGGGTTCGCTGCATAGGGAATCAAGATCTCATCCTTGTATTCCTTCAAAGAACGATGCAACGAAAAAAAGGGTGAGTCAAAAAGAAGCAAAAGATCGATTGAGAAGTTGCCGAACGCATGAGGGAAAACGAGAATTACCTCTAGAACTCCATCCTGGGTCACCATTGAAGATTAAAGGTGAGATCAGAAGATTCGGATTTCGAGCGGCGGCTGCGAGTTTGAATAGTGTTGACCTAAACGAGAAAGAGAGTTTGTGGTCAATTTCAGAATAAAATCACTTTTATCCAGAAATTGAGGGGGCATGCGTTGACACTGAATTTTGGTGAAGGCCGAGAGGATGACAGGTAGGCCAGTATATGGTAGGTTCACGAGAGACAAATATTCGGAAGCGTTCGGCAAGCATCCATGCGGGTAGCTATTCCTGGCAATTCGGCAAGTATCCATGCGGTCAGCTGACCCTGGGCGATTCGGCAAGTGTTCGTGTGGTCATCTATGTTTGAAGGCGGTGGCTTCATTCGGGAAGCAAAAGGTGGCAAGTAAAAGCCGGTTAGAAGGAAAGAATCGTGATAATCGAGGATTCAAAAAAGGATTAGAGCTAGGACTGTCATATTTTCCTTAGTATTGTGTAATCGTAATCCTTTAGGACTATTGTTCTGTTTAGGGTATAAATATAAGCCCTCGACCATTGTAAAGGGAGTTAACAACCAAATCAATACAATCGGCCCCGTGCCAAGTTTTTGAGTCCTTTGTCGTGTCGTCGAGTTCTTCGAGAGGAGCCATCGATCCGTCAACCTCCGTAAGTTCCGACAACCTTGTTATCGTGTCTAGTATCATGCGGTGGATTTAGACGTTGATGCAAGTAGTCTTGTTTGTCTCGACTGGATGGCCGTGCGGCAGACGTTTGCTTGACAATCAAGAGGTCTTTGCTTATGCTTCGTTTATCTCGACTGGATGGCCGTGCGGTAGGCGTTTGCTTGATAGCTTAGCGAAGCAAGATAGCTATCGGCTCTATTAGATTTGGCAAGATCTAGTAGATTCATTAAGTTATCACGTGTTGCATGTCTTTAATGTTTTATATATTTGTAACACTCTTTTTTTGCCCAATCTAGATTGGTTAGTTTTGGCTTCTTACTTTTATAGATCTATCTGTTCTCTAACGTTCTTATTCTTATACCATCATGATAAATAGATCACATGCTTACATAGCCGAATTAGATCAATCTAGGTTATTACATGTTGCGGGTTCTTGCAAGTTAGAAGTGTTTAAACCTTGATAGGATTAGGTGTCGTACGGCAGATATGAGTTCTTGATTGGTTTGCTTGTGATAGCTTGTTCGTTCCTTCTTCATGGACCCCAAGTCGACTGGTTTGCCGAGCTTGGTTACGTTTCAACTCATGATCAACTTTCAGTTGCTCAAACATGTCTTATCATGCATACGTATTCGGCAATCAACGCTTTACGTGTTTTGTCTTTATATTAGCCAAACGATTATATGAACATGATTGGCAGACAGCTTCTATAGCTGTATGTCTTCGTAAGTGGCTTCAGGGCCGTATATACGGAACTGTCTGGTCTCACCCGGCATGTTCCAATTTTGTATTTAACAACTTTTTATCCCATGTCAGTCTCAGGTCAAATTGACTGGCACGCTTCCATCTTTAAACCGCCCGGTCACCCGATTGAAGCCACGCTTTTCGGCTTGCTGTGTGTGAGGCACAGTGCGTCACATTTTGTGTCAACAACTTGTTTCTCCATGGATCCATTGTTTGACTTTACAACACATGCATTGCAAGTTTGCTCTTTCAATGTTTTCTCCTTACCTATGAGCTCCACATAAGCTTTAGTTATAGGATAAAAAGAAAGGCAACCATCATCATTGCCTTGGTGAGAATCCATAAATATCACATATATTGAGTGACTTGAGAGTGTCATACATGGGAAGCTCTAAGTTTTATTTAAAAACTTCTAAAAACTCTAGAATGATAGTTGAGTGAAAAGCTTGAGACATAGTGCTTGGATGGAATCTTTCTGTCTGTCAAGTACTCAAGGCTCAAGGAAGAGCTAATAAGCCCTATAGTCAAAGGTAACATGAGTAAGTTTAAAAGTCAGCTCAGTTATTACATAACTTGGAGGAGAATTTCTGTCCGACTGTAGATATACTTCTAGGGAGTCATTCTGAGATGGCTACAATGTTTAAATATATATCTTACAATAATTTTTTCTGAGTTTTCTTTACTAAGGGATTAGTAAAGGTTAAGCTTGGGGTAGTTGTTGACGGTCGTTATTGTACAAATTTAACCGTCAACTAGCCATAGAAAAGAATGCAATTGCGGTCATCAAACTAGATATAGGGTTTGCACTGACAGAATTTCATGAGTTTTGGTATTTCACTATTTCTGCAGGTGTAAACTAGAAAAGACGCAAATCCAGGAGCTTATCAGAATATAGAACGGGAAATCGGGCGCCACGACAACGCAGGAAGGATCTAGAAGAGACCAGAAGACACCACGCTGAAGCGGAGGTCTGGAAGCCACATGCCAGACCGACCGGTCTGCACCTGAACTGGCCGGTCTGGGCCTGGGCCCACTGGCGACCTGCTTCGCCCAGGTTGCTTCACCGCCTTTGAGGATTGATCTCAGCCGTACGTCAAGGTCGGTTTGATCCGATGGCTCACGATCATCGCCCAAGGCTATAAAAGCAGGGCAGGACCCCCCGGGAGGGAGGCACATTCATTCATTCTCATTCAAAGTCCGATCATCAGCTAGAAACCCTAATCAGAGCTCCCTAGCTAGGGCCTAGATAGCTAGTTAAAACTAGAGGGAGGCAAGTGAAGGCTTGGATTCCAGAGCCATCAAGAGCTTGGATTTAGTATAGATTTTACCTCCTCTCACCTTTGTTCTCTTTCATTGTATAGATATATGATTGCTACAATTGGATTGATGAATACTTATATGCTTATATTCATAGTTATATTTTCTTTGTCTATTGTGGTTATATACTTAGTATAGCTAGATTGACATTATACTTATTCATAGGTTCGTATAGCGCTCATCTAATTGATCGTTGGGTGAGTGGTCGACATTGTGTAAGCATGGTGCTCATACGTTGTTTACCTATAAGCCGGGATTGGTAGATCGCGGGTGTGACAATCCTGTTGAGTCCTATGTGCAAACCCTATTTATAGGCACGGTAGGACTTATATATGAAGGAAGAGCGTGCTATATTCTCAAACTTCCCTAGTATGTCCACTGTGAGTAGATATAATGCTAACCTTAGCTATGACTACTAGGTATAATTGCACTAACCATAATATGCATTGACATGTTGTTGACGGTAGATAACGATCATTTTTAACCGTCAACTAAATGCATAAAGAGATCGCCACTAGAAAACATAGAGGTTTTAACTGATAATTTCTACGAGTTTTGGTGATTTCACATTTTCTGTAGGATTATTCCAGAAAAGAGAAATTGGAGGATTTAATTGTAAGATTTGCATGAAACTTAATCATGATGGAAAATATGTGGAATGGACTTAGGAAAGTTCCAGAAAACACCAAAAGAAAGCGGCGCCCGCGCTTTGAAGAGGTGGGGCCGGCCGGCTCCACTGGCCAGGCCGCCCGGCACCCCCTGGTGGGTCCCATCTACCAGCTTCTAGAGTATTCCTCCACTGCCTTTGAGGATCAATCTTGGCCCTACGTGAAGTCGGTTTGATCTAACGGCCATCGTTTCCTCCACCGGGCCATAAATATGTGCCTAATTAGGGTTTTGCCTCAATTCATTTGTCAAGATTAGACTAGAAGCTAGGGTTTCTAGAGATTAGAATTAGAGCTCTAGCTCTTCAAGTTCTAGCAAGGTTCAAGTAGAGTTGGGCGCTTCGCTCGGAGCTTCCGATCTGCAGTCAAGAGATGGGTAATTTGTATCTTGTTTATGACTTTGTTCTTAATTATTATATTGCTACTTATTAAGTTCTTAGTTTGCTCTAATTGCATTCTTGATATAGTTATGATTGGTGATGATTATAGTCATATGTTCGTAAAGCGCCTAATTCAATACTCGAGTGGGTTAGGTGGTATGTATTATGTAAGCATGGTGTTTAGATATCATATATACCTATGATTGCATCCTGATGTGCCGGGTAGTGTGGTAGATCGTAGGTGTACAGGCCTATTGAGTCGTCTGTATTCTACCCCTCGCATGTAGGCTAGTAGAGCGCAGTCGCGAAGGAGGTGACTTATGTCTCAATATCCTCCCTAGTTGATGCTCCTTATGCTATTTTCTGAGTTGGTTATACTATAGATGAAAGTGTGTATATCGGTGTGATCTGTAGACTTATTATTTAGGGATAACCTAGAAGGGGATAACCTAGAAGTTCTTTACTTTATCCAAATCTCCTGTCTGACCAAATCATATTAGTTGAGTCTTTCATCTCTATCTCTGGAAAGTCCTTTTTATTCATGTTTATCTTTATCTTTATTGTTTATCTTGACTCACCCCTGCTAAAAGCATTAGGGTAGTTGATTACTATAGGTTTGCATATTTAAAGTCATAGTCATAATTCTTTTCTACCCCCTTTTAGATAAATTCAACGCAATGAATGAGTTTTCCTTTTGGCTTAAAACAAATCAACGATACTTGGGAATTTTACCAGGTGAAATGCTACAACAGGAGAATTATCTGTGCACTTGCGGATATATTCTATAGAGCTATTTTTAGAGTAGAGAAGTGTAGATTCTTTTCCAGCATTTTTGGCATCATGTTAGGGATGACAACATAACGTGAAGTGATGTTAGAAATGTCAACAAGCATTTCTGGCGCTGTTGCCGGGGAATCAACATTCTTTTGCCAGGATAATTTTATTAGGGGTATTCGATCTTTCAAAGAAAATATTTTTCCAAAAGAAAAGAATAATATGACTATAGACATAAATATTTATAGATAGACCAACACCTTTTGCTTTAGCAGGCTTACCCTTGTTTTGTCTTTGTTTATATTCTATGCAGGGTAAGTGCAGGATTGGTTGTGTGCTATCAACTCTCATCAATAAGAAGCAACCAAGACCCTAAAGAAGCTAAACACCAGTTGACAAGCTATGGCTGAGAAGACGTTGCGTTAATTCTCTGCCCCAAGCACTGAGAATATTCATGTTGGACCAACTCTCAATATTGGAGAACATGATTATGAACTTAAACCAAGCCACATCAACATGGTGCAAGCTATCACATTCAGTGGAAAGAAGGACGAAGATGCTAGTGCTCATTTACAAAATTTTCTGGAGATTTGTAGCACCATCAACATCAAGAACATATCTCAAAACATTGTGCTACTTCATTTGTTTCCATTCTCATTGGAAGGAAAGGCGAAACAGTGGTTCTATCAAATTAAAGATCAGATTGAGACATGGGAAGGATGTTCAAAAGCTTTCCTAGAAAAGTTTTTCCCAGTAGGCAAGACCAATGCATTACGAGGGAAGATATCAGAATTCTATCAGCAGAAAGGTGAACCTATTCCAGAAGCTTGGGAACACTTTCAAGATTATATTTCAGATTTCCCACATCATGGAGTGGAAGAATGGTTGCTTATGCAAACATTCTATTATGGATTAGTACCAAAGTCATGTGAACAACTTGATGCCACTGCTAAAGGATCATTTATGTCACTCACTCCTAGAAAGGCCAGAAGTCTTATGGACAAGATATTAGAAAATCAAAGTTGGATACACAGTAGCCAAACTTGTCATAAGAGTGAAGAAGTTTTAAAGGAAGTGTGTGCACTATGAACCAAAATGGATGTACTACTAAATTGGCTAGAGCAAAGAGCCAACTAAAAAAGAGATCATCAAGCCATTCATGATGCATTCAATTCTCAGAATCAATGTGGAGAATATTTAGGAGTTGAATTTGCTAACTCCCCAGAAAAGACCAATACTATTATCAAATCTACTTCACAGAAGCAAGGATGGAGTCAACCTCAAGGTAAGTACCAAGGTAATAATTCCTTCAATCAAAAGCAACCACCCTTGAGAGAATTAATATTAGAATAAACTAGAATTAATAAGAACATTCATAAAAAGCTTGCTTTTAATGATGCAATCTTAGAAGGAATAAACTCTAAATTGGATAACTTTTCTTCTGCAGTGAAAGAACAAATAATATTTAATAACAAGATAGAATTGCAAATAGCCCATTTGGCTTCTACTTTGTCTGCTACCACTAACCCTGAGCAGGTAAAAGGAATATCTACTAGAGGAGGTAAGTCAACACGTGATCCACCTTACCCAAAAGGGACAAGGAGACCACCACAATTAGAGCAGGTAGAAGAAGAAGAAGTAGAAAAGGATAATACAGAAGAAGTTATACCACAAGATTTGCCACAAGATCAAGAGTTATGCCAAGACTTTCATAACACAAATCTCCTACCGTTTTCACGTAGAAATAGAAGGGCCAAAATAGATGAACAATTTAGTAAGTTTGTAGAGGTAATTCAAAAATTATATGTCAACATTCCGTTGCTAGATGCCATGCAGGTGCCTACATACACGAAATACCTTCGAGATATCCTCAACAACAAAAGACCACTGCCTTCTACGGAAGTCATTAAGCTTACAGAAGAGTGTAGTGCGGTGATTCTGAATTCTCTTCCTATCAAGAAGAAGGATCCAGGATGTCCCACCATTGATTGCTCAATTGGAGATCAGAATTTTGAGAATGCCTTATGTGATCTTGGAGCTAGCGTTAGTGTTATGCCCAAGAAGGTCTTCGACAAGCTCAACTACTCTACGCTCACACCGACTTCGATGCGCTTGCAACTAGCTGACCAATCAATTCGCTACCCGGTAGGGATCGCGAAAAATATTCTGGTAAGAATCCAAGACTTTTTCATTCCTGTAGATTTTGTAGTACTTCATATGCAGGAAGTGATGAAGACACCACTCATCCTCGAGAGACCATTTCTAAACACTGCAAATGCACACATTGATGTTGGAGCTGGAGAGATCAAATTCACTATTAGTGGAAAAGAAGAATGATTCGCATTCAAGCCACGACCGGAACAATGCCAAATATTGAAGTGTCATGAGAAGCAAGAATTAAGGTCATCATCTCCAGACCCGGAGATCAAGCATGAAGAATAATCAAATTAGAGAAGTCCGATTCGGTGGACTTAAAAACCCCGAACCTTCGCCGGCAGGTAATTCGGTACTTATCGGTAATTTAAATTTTCGCATTACTTTTCATATTTTTACTTTCTTAGCTTTTGCATCACTAAAAAGAAATAAAAATAAACATGGTATAGTAGTTAGAATTAGCACTGAGTAATTAATGCTTACGGAGTGTAAAACCCCCGTTAGTGATTTTTACTTCGGTAACAAAAAAATATAAAAATACTGTCATTAGAATTCTTATTTTCCGTAGATTCATAAAAGTAATTTAGTTTTTCATTCTTGTGTGATTATATGGTATAAATACAGGAGACATTGGGACCTACACCCATCACCTCACATCCCATCTCAACCATCATTATTCACCATCATCCAAAGGAGAAAAGCACTCACATGCATGCACCAACTTTCACTCACTCCTCTTCCTGGCGTTTTCCAATCAATTTACCACCAAAAAAGCATCCTAGAGGGTAGTATCCTGTTCATTGTCGACACCAGGAAGTGAAGGAAGCAAGCAGCCAAAGGGTGGGGCCGGCCGGGCCCACCACATATGCCGGCTGGCACCTCCTCTCTTCCTCTTCCTCTCTCTTCACTCATTCTCTCCTCTGCCATTCACAAGTCCAAAGAGCACCTCTTCACTCTGTTCTTCATTCCAAAGAACACGACATCCAAAAATCTCACCATTTGCTTAAGAAAAATCCAGAAAAAATTAAAAGAGAAGGAGATTAGAGCTTTGCTCAAGGTTTCATCCAAGGAAAGTGATCTCTCACCCTCTCTAACTCTGCTCCATCAATTGTTTTCGTTTGTTTTTGTTCTTGTTCTTGAAGCTGAACAAGAAATTCAAGAGTGCGGCAAAGAGCCTTGGAAGGGCACTCTCCTTCCGCTCAATCCGGAGTCAAACTTCATCACGTGCACCTTCACGAGCTGACTCTGAGATGGATGTGGATACACCATCACCCGCTGTCCATACATCATCATCCCAAGATGAGCAACCAAGGTATATCCTCACGGATGACTCTCAAATTGCTTTATTCACTAGATCCGAGAAGGGAGTATTTAATTCAATTAAAGACAAGGAGTTTTTCCACACACTGGTGTTTGATAATATATTACTTGTAGCAACCAGTATAGACATAGAATTTGAGTTAGTCTTTAGAATAATGGGATGGGAAAATGCTTGTGCTTTCACTGAGGAAGGTAGTAAACGACTCACCATGGAATTTTTGAGCACACTAGAACTTGGTTCAGATGAAATAGAATTTAGACTTTTTAACCAAGGGTACACTGTCACATGGAAGAACCTTAGTGTCATGCTAGGTTTTTCACCTGGGTGTCCTGTAGATTTTGATAATGCTCTAAAAGATTTTGACAGAACACAAGTTTGGGAGAGTATTTCTGGTAAAAGGTTTTGTCATAAACCCACCACTGAGGAGATACATCACCCTACTTTACGCTTCATGTATAAATGGCTAGCTTTCACTTTCTTTCCTAGGGAAGAATTAGGCACTGTTAGAACTGAGGAACTGAAATTATTATATGCCATGATTAAAAAGAGAATTGTTTCACCTGTTAAATACATGCTGAAATACTGGACTCATGTGCCAGCCATGAAAAAGTGTGGTGTTACATTTACTTCCTAGATTACTCATATTGCTTCAAGGTTAGAGATGTTAGAAAATGCTACTCTCACATATATTCCTGCACCTCGAAGAATAATTGGATATAAATTCTTTAAGCATGCTCATTTACTTAAAACAAAGGACAATAAAATTTACATGATTTATAAGAATTTTGATAATGAGTATGAGCTGCCAAATAGAGAACTTGGTCTCTACACAGTAGAGAGTTTTGTTTTAGACTTGTAGATAGGTAGGGTGACTGTTGGGAGGAGTCCCTCAGCACGCTTTGCTGGGACACAGAGACCGAGCTACCAGGGAGCAGATTCTACACTGCAGGGACCAACATACACTACCTTCATGGGTTTTGATCAGCCACAACCATCACACCAGACTACGCAGCCATGGACACACCACTCTGCATGGGAGGGATACACCTCTTATTTGGAGGGGGAGTCATCTTCAGGATCGGGACAATGGGAACAAGGTAATACTTCTTATTCGCAGGAAACCGGGTATGAGAGAGGACGAGCATCCTTCTCTACATGCCCACGCACGGACTTTAGTACCGGTGGCCCATTTGCATTTCATGCACCCCAGAGGATGACTACCTCTAGCCTCTAGAGCAGCACGGACAACCTCCAGCGACCTATGGTGGAGCTCCTCCTTTTGAGCAGTTTGGTCAGTAGCTGACTAACTTGGGGGAAGGACAGGAGAGATTTCAGACCACGCTGGACCAGATAGTGGCGTGGCAGCACCAGATGGACAATAGGGTGAACACACTACAGCAATCTCTGGACTAGGGGCAGGAGACCCTGGTATACTTGATTCAGAGTTTAGGACTCGAGTACCCACCACCACACCCGGAGCAGTGAGATAGCTTGGGGAAGGACCCCCGCAAGGTGAGCACACTTCACCTTTGTTTATATTTATCCTTTATTATTTTCAGCATTTACTTTCTAGTATTAAAAAAATGCAAAACCAAAAAACCAAATAAAAATGTCTTTATTGTTTTCTTTAAATTTCTGTAATTTAATTCATGCATGATAAAAATAAAAACCCAAAAATAGAGTGTGTAAAAAGGTTTGCTTTAATTTTCAGTTATTAGTAGAACTTCAAGGCTAGACTTCTCTAAGTTATAAAATATCAAATATGATTTCCTTCACATACCTAGTATTTAAATTGAGATTCTCCTACAGATTGAATGACGTTGACCTTATATGAAAATTTATTCTAAAGCTTGATATCTGTGGGTAGCATATTCTTGATCCTAAGTCTAAGTAATTGATTGGACATGATTAGGGAAGGTTTAAGCTGCTATTTATCTTACTCTAAAAAGATGCTAAAATTCTGGAGATTTACTTTTTAAAAAATGCAAAATGTTACATGATGAGATCTTCTATGACAATGCTAAATTTCTACCAGAGCCATATTGAATATTTAGGCTAGGAAGCTTTCTACATATTACTGCTTGCCATTACATTGAGTTTGATCAACCTCTATGACCCTAATGAGAGACTTGTCATGCTTTTAAAATCAAGATTCACTTGCACTCCACTTATATATATTCACTACTCTACACTGGAGTAGGCGCAACAACATGCCATTCCACCTTTTCAGAAAATATTTTACTCCTACACTGGGAGGAAACACCAAAAATATTCCATTAGGATAGCCACCAAATAAATGCTCAAATATCTTTGTTATTATCTCTTAAACTTTATATGCCAAAAAGGGAAGTATTGTGAGCTATGCAAAATAAATTAAAAAAAGGACAAGTGTCCAAGAAAAAAAAAGAGAAGAAAGAAAGAGATAGCTCACAATTCCTGGCAATATTTTTGAATTCCAAAAGAGAGATAAAGAATCAGCATAGTAGAATTAGGATTATCAGTTTCCACTAAATATCCACCACATTCCACACATATGCACATCTTGATTTGATTGTATGATTTATTTCTCTCTGGATCCATTGTTTGATTTTACAATATATGTCTTGCAAGTAAGTCATCCATGATATTTCCATACCTATGAGCTCCATATAAACCTTTAGATATAGGTTGAAATAAAGGCATGAGCTTCATTGCCTTGGTAAGGAACCAAAAATACCACATATATGAGAGATTTGAGAGTGTCATACAAAACATCGCTGAGTTTTATTTCTAAAAATTCATAAAAACTCTAGAAGATTGGTTGAATAGAAGAGTTTAGGACATAGTGCTTGACTTGATCTATCTGTTTTTCCATTGCTCATGACCCAAGGTAAAAGTTGTTAAGCTCCATGGTTGAAAAGAATAAGAGTAAGTTTGAAAATGAGGCCCATGAATTTCAACTTGGAGAAGAATTTTAGTTTCAATGCCTGAGTATTTATTGGAAGTTATTAAATAAATATGAGAAACCCTGAATATTAATTTTTTCCATCTTTTTAGAGTTAGCTTTGCTAGGGACTAGCAAAGGTTTAGCTTGGGGGAACTTGTTGGCGGTAGATAACGATCATTTTTAACCGTCAACTAAATGCATAATGAGATAAACACTAGAAAACATAGGGGTTTTAACTGACAATTTCCACGAGTTTTGGTGATTTCACATTTTCTGTAGGATTATTCTAGAAAAGAGAAATTGGAGGATTTAATTGCAAGATTTGCACGAAACTTAACCACGACGGTAAATATATGGAACGGACTCAGGAAGGTTCTAGAAAACACCAGAAGAAAGCGGAGCCCGCGCTTTGGAGAGGTGGGGCCGGCCGGCTCTACTGGCCAGGCCGCCCGGCACCCCCTGGTGGGTCCCACCTACCAGCTTCTGGAGTATTCCTCCATCGCCTTTGAGGATCAATCTTGGCCCTACGTGAAGTTGGTTTGATTTAACGGCCATCGTTTTCTCCACCGGGCTATAAATATGTGGCTGCACCCCCCAGGAGCAATTAGGGTTTTGCCTCAATTCATTTGTCAAGATTAGACTAGAAGCTAGGGTTTCTAGACATTAGATTTAGAGCTCCAGTTCTTCAAGTTATAGATTAGGTTTAGCTAGAAAGGTTCAAGTAGAGTTGGGCGCTTCGCTCGGACGTTCCGATCTGCAGTCAAGAGATTGGTAATTTGTATCTTGTTTATGACTTTGTTCTTAATTATTATATTGCTACTTATTAAGTTCTTAGTTTGCTCTAATTGCATTCTTGATATAGTTATGATTGGTGATGATTATAGTCATATGTTTGTAAAGCGTCTAATTTAATACTCGAGTGGGTTAGGTGGTATGTATTATGTAAGTATAGTGCTTAGATATCATATATACCTACGATTGCATCCTGATGTGCCGGGTAGTGTGGTAGATCGTAGGCGTATAGGCCTATTGAGTCCTCTGTATTTCACCCCTCGCATGTAGGCTAGTAGAGCACTGTCGTGAAGGAGGTGACTTATGTCTCAATATCCTTCCTAGTTGATGCTCCTTATGCTGTTTTCTGAGTTGGTTATACTATATATGAAAGTGTGTATATTGGTGTGATCTGTAGACTTATTATTTAGGGATAATCTAGAAGTTCTTTACTTTAGCTGAATTTCCTATCTGACCAAATCATATTAGTTGAGTCTTTAATCTCTATCTCTGAAAAGTCCTTTTTATTCATGTTTATCTTTATCTTTATTGTTTATCTTGACTCACCCCCTGCTAAAAAGTAATAGAGTGGTTGATTACTATAGGTTTGCACATTTAAAGTCATAGTCATAATTCTTTTCTACCCCCTTTTAGATAAATTCAACGCAATGAATGAGTTTTCCTTTTGGCTTAAAACAAATCAACGATATTTGGGAATCTTACTAGGTGAAATGCTACAACAGGAGAATTATCTGTGCGCTTATGGATATATTCTATAGAGCTATTTTTAGAGTAGACAAGTGTAGATTCTTTTCCAGTATTTTTGGCATCATGTTAGGGATGACAACTTAACACGAAGTGATGTTAGAAATGTCAACACATATAGCTCGGAATAACTTAGGAATATCTCTTGATGTTCTGCTAGTAACCCTAATGATATAGCTAGGTGTCTCTATCTGTTTATGCTGATGATTTATACTTATCTTTATCATTTATCTTCTGACTTACCCCTATATTAAGTAGCGAGGACATGGTTATACCTGTCTATTACACTCTAGGTTATCCAGCTGCCCTACGCGTAAACCCTGTAGACCTTCCCTTGGGAAAATATAAATGACAATTTGGTAATACTCTGGGTAAAATGCTACAATGGTATTTGATCTGTGCGCTTGTGGATACTATTTCTATATTCTAAATGGTGGTATGATTTTATACCACATCTCTTGATGTTACTGATGGGGATGATAACTTGGCATTCTAATAGCTATGCCATGCCCACAAGCATTTTTGGCACTGTTGCTAGAGGTAACATTAAGAGGTGTCAACAGATACCATCGGAGTACATATCATGAACCATCCTTAGCACCAAGAGCTAGCTAGAAATATCAAAGAGCTAGAAACCCCGTGAGATCAGCATTAAAAGTGTGATTTCTAGATACCACTTTGGAATAATGCTACTTCTAGCTAAAATCGATGCATGCTAGTAATCAAATCATCAATCAAAATTTATACTAGCAGGCACCACACAAACAAGAGAGATACCACTTATGAAAGAACTGATTCTAAGTGCAATGCAAGCAATCATATGGATATGCACATATGCAATCAATCATATTCATGAGCTTGCTCCCCCTACTTGTGTGCTTTAAAATTTTGATCCCTTTCTATTCTTCTTCTTCATCCATTCTTCATCCTTCATCTTCTCTCCCCTTAGATGTATGCTATCTTTGCAATCTCTCCCCCTTTGTCATCAATGACCATAAAGGTATATGATCATGCTTGTTGTAGACATGAAATCATGGAGAGAGCTTGGAGTAGAGAGATGATCACTTAAAGTTGAGGATCATTTGCTTCCATAAACTTCTTTCCCTTGTAGTTCAAACTAGTAAACTTGCATTAGTAATCTAGCTCGGTTTGAACTAATGACAAGCTTCTTTACACATCTTTCAATGGTTATCTTGTCAATATTGAACTAGACACTTTCTTACTCATTTAACTAGATCAAACACTAGGTTTACATTCTCATAAACAAGTCATATTTAGCCACTAGATCATACAAGACATAAAATCAATAGTGGCATAATATGTACTTAAAACACTTGGATTTTTCATGAATGAGCCTAATAAGAGAGTAGATACCACTAGAGAGGATGTCTATATGCTCTAAACATGTCCTTAGTAAATATGATTGCAATATGCCAAACAATTTCACCTTTGCTTTAGTTGAAGGAGATGCATTGCATATAGTTAGGGGTGCATTCATCTCATGTTGGAGAAGTCAAGAATATTCAATTTATTTCTCAATGTGCAAAATCTCTTCTCATTAAGTGGTTTGGTAAAGATATCGGCAAGTTGATCATCGGTGCCAACACTCTCAATAGCAATGCCCCCCTTCACTTGGTGATCTCTAATAAAGTGATGCCTTATGTCAATGTGCTTTGTTCTTGAATGTTGAACTAGGTTAGGGGTGATATTCACGACACTTTCATTGTCACATAGCAATGGCACTTGTCCAAATTTGAATCTAAAATCCTTCAATGTGGCCTTCATCCATAATAATTGAGCAAAACAACTCCCCGCACTAATGTACTCAGCTTCGGTGGTAGAGAGTGCAACACTATTTTGCTTCTTGGATGGCCATGAGACAAGTGACCTTCCTAGCAATTGACATGTTCCACTGGTGCTCTTCCTATCCACCTTGCATCTCGCATAGTCGGAGTCTGAATATCCAATCAACTCAAAGTTTGACCCCTTGGGATACCACAATCTAATATTTGGTGTGTGCTTGAGATATCTCAATATCCTCTTGGTTGCCCTCAAATGACTTTCTCTTGGTGAAGCTTGAAACCTTGTACACATGGACATACTAAACATGACATCCGGTCTAGAAGCGATCGCATAGAGTAAGCTTCCAATCATAGACCGATACAACTTTTGGTCTACCATGTTGCCACTTGTATCCAAATCAAGATGACCATTTGTTCCCATTGGTGTCCTAATTGACTTGGCTTCTTCAATTCCAAACTTCTTCAACATATCATTGATGAACTTGCTTTGACTAACAAATATGCCTTTCTTTAATTGCTTGATTTGTAGTCTAAAGATATAAATAAGCTCTCCAATCATAGACATCTCAAACTCTTTTGCCATCATTTCTCCAAACTCTTCACAAAAGTCTTGGTTGGTTGACCCAAATATAATATCATCAACATAGATTTGCAACACAAACAAGTCCTTACCAATCTTCTTGGTGAAGAGAGTTGTGTCAACTTTCCCCATCTTAAACCCTTTAGAGATCAAAAATCTCTCAATCTCTCATACCATGCCCTTAGAGCTTGCTTCAAGCTATAGAGTGTCTTCTTCAACTTGTAGACATGGTTGGGCTTCTTGACATCTTCAAACCCTAGGGGTTGCTCAACATACACTAGCTCATTACTGAATCCGTTCAAGAAAGCACTCTTCACATTTATTTGATATAGCTTGATGTTATGGGCACAAGCATAGGCTAATAAGATTCTAATTGCCTCCAAGCTTGCAACTGATGCATAAGTTTCTCTAAAGTCAAGACCTTCAACTTGAGTGTATCCTTGTGCTACCAATTTTGCTTTGTTTCTCACCACAATGTCATCTTGATCTTGCTTGTTTTGGAATACCCACTTGGTGCCAATGATATTGTAATTTTTTGAACGCTCAACTAGTTCCCAAACTTGATTTCTTTCAAAGTTGTTGAGCCCTTCATGCATTGCATTGACTCAATCACAATCTATCAAAGCATCTCCAATCTTGGTTGGTTCAAATGATGACACAAATAAATAGTGCTCACAAAAGGATACCAATTTTGATCTAGTTTGTACACCACTTCTAATGTCACCAACCACTTGATCTAGAGGATGATCTCTTGTTATATGTGTTGATTGAAGAACTTGCAGTTGAGCACTTGAGGTTGGTTAACCACTTGATAGAGATGATGTACTAGCCTCTTGATCTTGTATTTGAGAATTACTAGCATGAGTTTGAACTTGAGAGCCACTAGCTTGCACATTTGGAGACACAATCACTTGATCTTTGTCATCTTCAACATCCCCCACTTGAGTTCACCTAATGTCCCTAATATCCATTTTCTTCATGGCTTGTATCAATTGAGTTCCTCTCACATCATCAAGATTCTCCTTATCATCTTGAGAGCCCTTGGTTTCATTAAATTCCACATCATGCACCTCTTCAACTATGCCATGAGTGAGATTCCAAACTCTATATGCTTTGCTTGTAGTTGAGTAACCGAGTAGGAACCCTTCATCACACTTCTTCTTAAACTTGCTCAATCGAGTGTCTTTCTTGAGAATGTAGCATTGCATCCAAACACTCTAAAGTATGCAATATTAGGCTTTCTTCCATTCAACAACTCATATGATGTCTTCTCTAGTAGCCTATGACAATAGAGCCTATTTGAGCAATAGTTGGCGGTATTGATTGCTTTGGCCCAAAAGGAATGATCCATATTGTATTCACTCAACATTGATCTTGCCATATCAATCAAAGTTCAATTCTTCCTTTCAACTAGCCCATTTGATTGAGGTGTGTACTTGGCCAAGAATTGATGTTTGATGCCAAAGTCATCACATACCTCTTCAATTCTTGTATTCTTGAACTCACTACCATTATCACTTCTCACTTTCTTGATTGATATCTTAAACTCATTTTGGGTTTTCTTGATAAATGTCTTGAATGTGTCAAACACTTTACTCTTGTCAGCAAGAAAGAACACCCAAGTATATCTTGTGTAGTCATCAACTCTCGCAAACCTATATTTGTTTCCATCAATGCTCTCATACTTAGTTGGGCCAAATAGATCCATGTGCAACAACTCAAATATCTTGCTTATACCCATCATGCTCTTGTTGGGATGAGTGTTGCCAACTTGTTTGCCCATTTGATATCAACTATATAGCTTGTCTTTCTCGAACACCACTCCTTCAACCCTCTAACTAGATCATGCTTTATTAGCTGGTTGAGTTGCTTCACCAACATATCCAAGTATTCTATGCCATAGCCTACCTATACTTGATTTAGAGAACAAACATGTCATCAATTGAGCATCACTATCATTGAAGTCCACTAGATAGAAATTCTCATATCTAAATTCTTTGAATATTAAATTGCTTCCATCAACACTTACTATTTCAATATCATCAACACCAAATATGCATTTGAATTCAAGAACACACTATTAAGCCACGTACAAGAGATTGAAGTTGAAAGATTCCACTAGCAACCCATTGGAGATTGATATATCATTTATAATTGCAATCTTTCCCAAGATTTTGACCATGCCTTTGCCATTATCACCAAAAGTAATACTATCAACACCATTGCCACTTGATGAGATTGATTTAAACATTCTAGAATCTCTGGTTATATATTGAGTACACCCACTATAAGGCACCCAATTCCTTCCTCTGGCTTTGTAATTGACCTACAAAATCAAACCAATTCTTTTTATGTACCCAAACTTGTTTGGGTCCTCCAAGATTAGTCACTAAGCTTTTGGGCACCAAAATTGCCTTCTTCTTTGGACCAACAATGGGAGCACCAATGAACTTAGCCTTCACACTATTAACACCCTTGGTAAGCAAATAATAAGAATCAAATTAAATGGAGAGTATGTTAGCATTCTTTTTGTCCTTGCAGTATTGCGCTATCTGCCCTATGCTTGCAACTAGAGCAAAACCGACCATTGCCCTTCATAAAACTAGTACTGTGAGTGACAAAGACCGCCTTGCTATTCTTGGAGGTGTAGCCCAGTCCCTCTTTGCTAAGAGAGAACCGTTGGCTAGCCAAGCACTTTAGCAAGCGGGCCTCACCGCCATAGGCCTTGCCTAATGCGTGAGTGAGCTCATTTACCTCCTCCTTGAGTGTCTCATTTTCCACCATAAGTGAGGCATCATAAGTGAAACCATCACTAATGATAGATGTGGTATTGCTTGGGCTACAAGAGGGATTAACGGGACCAACAACAATAGGAATATAGAATGATTCATAAAGAATATCACAAGTTACTCCTATGTTGCATGTGTCTACAATATCCCCAATCTTAGCTTGATCGAGATGGGAGAAGTGAGCCATTTTAAGCTTGGTGTGAGATTTCCTAAGCTTTTTATGGGCTTCCATTAGCCTCTCATGAGTAGCATTGAGCTCATCAAAGGATTGCTCAAGAGATTGCTTTCTCTTGCGCAACTCTTTGCACTCCTTCCTCTTCTTCTCAATATAAGAGTGAGCATCTTGTAGCATGCCGACAAAGTTCTCCTTTGAGTACTCCTCATCACCATCACTCTCACTATCGCTCTCATCATCGGATAGTACCTTGAATGGCTCAGCCAATAAGTATGTCGATGGAGCATCAAAGAGTGAAGGCTTGTTGGATATGGCAAGGCTAGCAAGCATTTTCTTCTTTGACTTCTTGTCATCTTCACTCTCATCATCACTATCACTTGATGAGGCATCACTATCCCATGTGACACAATATGATTGCCCCTTCTTCTTCTTTTTGAACTCAAGCTTCCATCCTTCTTTTCATTCTTGTTCTTCTTTTTCTTCTTGTTCTTCTTTTTTTCTTGTCATCTGCATCACTATCATTATCACTATTGAGAGGACAATCTACAATGAAGTGATCCTTGCTCTTGCACCTAAAGCACCTCTTGGCCTTGTTTGTATCTCTTCTTTTTCTAGCACCATAGCCCTTCTTCTTTATGAACTTGCCAAACTTGTTCACAAATAGAGCCATTGCTTCATCATCTATCTTACTTGAGCTTGTGCTTTCATCATCACTTGATTCTTGCTTCCTAGCTTTGCCCTTGCCTTTGAAGGAAGTAGCCTTGAATGCCATGGTCTTCTTCTTCTTCTCTTCCTCTTGGGAGCCCTGTTTCTGTTCCACATGGTAGGTGTCATGTATGACCATCTTACCTAGTACTTGGTTAGGGGTTTGCTTGTCCAAGCCTTCTCTCACCAACATGGTTACCAAGAACTCAAATCTTGGTGGCAAGCTTCTAAGGAACTTGTGAGAGAAATCCGCATTTTCCACCTTCTCACCCAAATTCTTCAAGTCATTCACAATCACTTGCAAGCGGTGAAACATCTCTGGCACACTCTCATCTTCCTGCATCTTAAAACTTGAGAGCTTATCTTTAAGATGTATAGCTTGGCACTCTTCACGGCTTGTGTGCCCTCATATGTCTCCTCCAACCTTGTCCACATATCATGAGCTCTTTCTAAATCCTTGATTTGCTCAAACACTTTTGAATCCAAAGCTTTATAGAGTGTATTGATTGTAATGTCATTGAATTGGAGCTTCTCTTCTTCTCTTATGGTTGGGTCGGTTGGATTAATCACGGCAAAGTCTTTATCCACAAGCTCCTAAACCTTTCAATTCAATGATTTCAAGTGTGCACACATCTTTCTCTTCCAATGATCATAACCGGTACCATCGAAGTGCGGTGCCTTCCCCACATAGTTGATATGGTTGATTTGAGCCATTTTGACACCATAGGATATTAAGCCTCAATCAACAGTGACCTCAGCTTTGATACCACTTGAAACGTCCTAAATGGCTAGAGGGGGTGAATAGCCTAATAAAATTCTACAAAGCACTAAATAGACCGGTTAGTAAAATAAATGGCATAGTGAGTGTTGCGCTAGCCTACTAGGGGGTTGCAAGCCAACCTAACCAATTTTAGCAACCTAATAAACTAAGCCACACACAAGCAACTTAATATGCTACACCCTTGTTGGTATTTCTTAGCGAAAGCAGCCAAATCCGCAAGCGCACGAAATTACCGTCGTAGCACTTCACCCGGTGATAGACAGGGTATCATAATTTCCTGAAGAATTGTTGTATCTAGTCAACTGGCTTAGTTCGCCCTGGTGGGTTAAAGAAAGGAGATCCTGGGTAGTGAGGTTTTTCTACGGTTTAGGTTCTCTATTCGAAGATAATCTTATCCACTACACTCTTGCTTCGGGCACCGGATCGCACCTAGTCTGCTAAGTGATGTCGGCTAACAGTTCTACACCACACCCGAACGTGGGGAGTACAAAGGATGTCAGGACTGTCACCACCTAACACCTACCCCTCACCCATGGAGTGTGAGACAAACGAGGGAAACCTATAACCTAGACACCACATCTATGTCATCGATTACTATTCTAGCGTCGGCCAGGAACATCCATCTTTATCAAGAGTCCTCTACTAGAATATCCACTACTAAGACAAGTAACGAACAACGAACCCGCAAGAATGTAATGTGCAAGAGAATACGAAATAGAGACTCACCACCGTAGTAGAACACGGACCTTATACTCCAAGCAATATATGGCCGTAGAGGTACACATCGAGGGGGGAGACGACATGTCCGGCACTCCGTCTCCTCAACCCAGAAGCTCCGGATCCAAGACAAGAGATGGTAGACATGCCTGAACCTTTTCTACTTTCCCTCTCTCACTCCCTACACTAAACTAGCTAGGCTAGGATGGAAATTGAGTTTGGCTCTCTTCTTCTTCTCCACTTGGATTGTGTGTCTTTGAGAGGAGTTGAGTGGGTCCTTTTATAGTTGCTGGAGGTTGGTTCTGGCCTAGACAGCATTAACACCTTGTGAAACCGACCTTGGAACCGCTTGAGTGAACTGCCAGAGAAAGGTGGGCCCAAGAGGCGGCACTGGGGATGTGGCCGCACCCTGGTGCGGGCGCACCAGGGGAGGCTCGCCTGGCCACCACCTTTCTCTGGTCGGTAGTTGGTTGGGCCTAGATGCCTGCCTTGTGTGGTGCTCTGCCCAATCATGCAGCTAGAGATGGGTTCCTTTGTATTTGCCTTTGGTTCTTGGGCTGGTTTCTGGATTTTTGGTATGCTTTTGGCCCATCTTTGATATCTTTTCATGTTTGTCCTGCAAGACAAGTACACTCACCAAAACTATAGAATTTGTTAGTGTATAGACCCTATATTCTAGTTATGGTGGTGTTTCATCTCTCTTTTGTGTGTATGTTGGCGGTATATGATGTGAGTTAAGAACCGTCAACAAACTCCCCCACACTTAGTCCTTTACTCGTCCTCGAGTGAAGCTTATGACTAAGGTAGATAGGTTCTCCTTGTAATTGATAGTTAATTTTATTTCAAGATTCCATCTGTGTCCATGAATTTCAAAGTCCATCACATTTTCTCCAAGATAACTTAAATAGTAACAATGACTTTGATTTTACTTCCCTTACTCTACTTCTGCTTAAGGACTTGAGTTTTTGTATTTTTTAAAAGGCGATAAAACTTTGCTTTTTTCCTATGATATCCTTGGTCTCATAGAAGACTTTTTCCTCTTATGTTATTTTTGCTAACCTCTAGACTTTATGGAGGGAAGTACCATACCTTTTGTAACAACCCAAATTTTTCATGAACACAAAAATCTCAACTACAAAATTTTTCTCACAAGACCCGTGTAATGTTGAGTGTCATTTAGCATAAACCAACCCTAGTCATGCTTAGGAAAGAATCCTAACTAGGACATTATCATATGCATGTTCAACATGTTACATATTTGCTATTATCACATGTAATGACTCATGCTTTATTCCTACCAATACATGTACAATTACATTAATGACCCATGTGTGGTTTGGCTCTTATTTGGTTTTTGTGATGTACCAAACAATTAAAAATAATTAATGAGTAATAATTAATTATTTTAACCTAACCAAACCTACACTATTAAACAACTACACCATGTAATAAATAAATAATATATATATCTCCCAATATAAGGGAATAATACCCAAACCCTACCATAGTTCCTACTGGACCCCACCATGGTTAACTATACCCTAACCACCCTTGCTAACCATGGTTAAGCACCAAATATACATGAAAACCGAAATAGAAAAGGAATAAGAAAAACATAACAGAAATAGAGAAAGGGAAAGCAGCCCACGACAGCCCACCGGCCCGCCTTTCGCTCCCTTCCCCCTGTTTCTTTACGCACGCCCCAATGGGCCGGCCCAAAGAAGCCGGGAGCAGCAGCACACGTGCTCGCGCCCGGCGCCCCACCCGAACCCCCGCCTCCCCAAACAGACACCGGCAAGCGGGACCCGCTCGACAGCCTCACATGCCTGCCCTGTTCTTCTTCCTTCCCTCGCCGCCGCTCCGCTCCGCGACAAGCCGGGCGACGCCGCGTCCCCCCACCGAGCGGGGCCGGCCGCCCACGCCGCAAAGACGCTGCCTTGCCCTCACCCCCCACTACCACGCGGGCCCACGAGTCACGCGAAATGCGTGACCCCCTCGTTCTCGCGCGCTCGGCTGAGAGCACGCCGCTGCCATGACCCGCCCTCCAGCTCCGCTTCCTTGAATGCCAAGTCGAATTGGCCGCAGACGCTGTCGATTGGGACCCGCCTGCGTGCCCTAGCGAGCACTAGCGCCCGCCCGAGCCGTCTGATCGAGCACACAACGGCGGATCACCGTCCGCCGCGTGCGCCATTGGAGCCGCCCACCTATAAAAGCCAAGCGCCGAACCCCCTAGGGCTTCCCACTGCTTCGCTGCCACCCGGTGGCATCCTCTGCACCCCACCGAACCCAGAGAGGAGGGAGAAGAGAAGGAAGGAGGGAGGGAGCCGCCGCCGAAGCCACGCCAGACCTTCACCGGAGCCGCCGGAGCCGGTGACGACGCCCGTACGACCACGACGACGTTGCGGCTCTGCACGGCACCGCACCGTCTCAACCCGGCACCAACTCACCACTGCTTCGCCATCCTAACGCCATCGACACCGAGGTGAGCACCACTGCCCGCCGTTCCCACCGTGCCCTGCTACGGCCATGGCGCTCCGCCGTGAGAGCGCGTAGGCCGAGGCCACCGCCGGCCATGGACACACCGCACACACACACGCGACACGAGACCAGCCTCCAACCAACCGGAGTCGGTGCCACGCACACCGACATGCCGCAGCCCACCATATCGCCGCCGTGAACGTCGCAACCGCGGCGAATCACCGTTCCGGCAGATACCGGCCCCTCAACGCCAAACCAACCCCGAAGCCACGTCCGCTTGCCGTGAACCACCCCGTGCGCATGCTAGATTAGGAAGGGAGCCACCAGAACACCCTGAGCTATGAACCGTGACCACGTCGGCGTTCTGCTGTGCGCCGCCGATCGCTGCCGCGTCGTTGCTGCCGTTCCGAGCCATTACAGCCGCCTCACCTGACACCGATTGATCACCAAGCTCCGCCGTGATGTCCCGAGCCAAACCATACCTAAGGCAAGACCGGAACGCCACCCTTATGCCTTGACCGCGTGATCGCCGTGCCGCCGGAGCTCCGCCGCGGGTACCAGCTGTACTGTGTGCGCCGCCGTGCATTTTGGTCGACGCCGGTAGGTCCAACGCGCACACCGGGCCACCAATTAAGGGGATACACTTCTAATTCGACCCTAGAGATGCCACCGTGCTTCCTACGCGACACACCGAGCCGCCGGGGAGCCGCCATGGCCGCCGCCGTGCTTGCGTGCGCCGCAGAACCTTCTAGACATCACAAATAAGCCGAAAGGACTCCTAGAGACTTGAATCGACTGAAGGCACCCTGAATTGGACTCTAGACGGCCCGCTACCCCGTCTCCGCGGTGCGCCGCAGTCCGTCGAGACGCCATCGCCGCGACTAGCCCCCACGAAGCACCACCACTGCTGGTTGAGTACACCACCGAGACAGCCTTGAAGCCCGGATGCCGATGCGCTCGCCCATGGGACCCAAGACACACCGGCATGCCTTGCGCGCATGCTCCCCGCCGGTGGGAACACTGCGTCGCGGCCAGCAGTGGCAACAGAGGAGAAGGAAAGAGGAGGAGAAGAGAGGGGTCGTCCATACACCAGGCTCACGTGCACCAAAGAGGAGGAGTAGTGGACTCGGTCCACCATGGATCGTGCCTGCGATGCATGGACCAGCAGCAGCAAGACCACGGTGGACTGGAGCCCATAGACCCGAGCCCACTGGATGGCCCAGCCCGGATCAGTAGCCCACGTGGCGCCTCTGGACGCCGACACGTGGCGGCCGAAGCCCAGCCCGCCAAGCCCACACAGGCCCACTATGGACCCAACAGTGACGTCACGCTGACGGCATGCTGACGTCAGCAAGCCACGTGGCTCCCTCTAGTGTTGACACGTGTCACCCCGAGGATATTTCAGTCTTTTTCTTTTTTAGAATATGTTTAAACTTCAGAAATTCGTAACTAATTCATACGAGCTCCAAATTTGGTGAACCAAATTTCTAAATTCATCTAAAATCAAGCTCTATGGAGCCATGTTTGAGTGCATTTGGATCTTTTCACATTTCATTTGTTCTTTGTGCCCTCTATAGGCGTCGCTAACGTGACCGTTTTAGTACCGTTTCAGAGTTAGAGGAGGACCGTGCCGAGTACGATCGTGACTACAACGAGGAACTGGGAGACGACCGTTCTAAAGGTGCCACATTCCACCCAATTCTCGTAGATCCTATTACGCATTGCAAATAAGTAGTACTGCTAGTGCTTTATTTACTATTGCTATCACCTGATTAGGGTTGCATGGTAGTACTTCTTGATTGCCATTATCTTGACACAACCTTTCCCCTGCTCACCCGCTGTTAGACTAGACACACGCGCTTGCTATCTTGATGTGATGCGTGGTGGAAATTATTATATATATATGACTAAGGCACGTGGTGCCAACCTAAACCTGATGGATGGTGAGTGTGCTGCGTGCGTTTTGGGTGAGTGGAGGGTGAGGGTTGTGTCGACCGAGTTGGAATGTGTGACGAGCTTGAGGCGAGTCTTGCCGTGTGATGTGACCTGGGCATCCTATGAGATGAATACCTGTGGCGGGTATATGTGATGTGATGTGTGAGGTGGGATCCTGGGTGTGAGCCTGTTGAGAGGTGGAGCCCAGGATAGGGGTGCTGTGGTGGCACGTAAAATGGTAAACCAGATGAAGATGTCCAGCTTGGTCAACCTTAAGGACTTACTAGTATCCAGACTCACCGGGAATCCTTTGCATACCACTCGCTCTCTTGTAATGGGAGAGACGGTTGGACTACTTGGTAGAATGATGCCATTACTGCTAGGTTGTGAGGTGATAAGAGTGGGCGGTAGGATGAGAGTTGCCCATACCGTCCTAGACGCTGGTACCACTTGGAGAGCCCGGTACTATGCTTCCCAGTCTCAGCTATGCCCGAGAGGTTATCCGGATGTTCCTAGGGGCTGAGTGGTAGGATGGCATCAGTCTATCAAGCAAGCAGCCGGGTGTGCCTAGACAGTGCATTGTCGAGGATGGTTATCTTGTGGGTATGTGAAACCTCTGCAGAGTGTTATGGTTGATCGATCGATACATATACCGACTTGTCGGTTATGGACCTTTCCTGGAACCTGCTTCACTAGATAGGAGATGTGTCCTTCTTTTCTCCCCCGTGTTGTGAGATAGAGCCGGTCGAGGACCGTTGAGGCAGGCTGAGTGGGAGTTGGCCTGTCGACACGAGCGAGATGAGATGTGGTGGATGAGATGGATGGGTCGTATGGGATGGATGGATGGATGGATGGATGGTGTGTGTGGATGTGGAGTTAAACTTAAACTATATACATACTTATATTATACATGACTGATATTGCATAGGAAACCACAGCCAAATATAGGTTCTCTTGTTATAGCCTTATTGCATCCAGCTCCACAAAGCATTGCAAAGCATAGGGTGAAAATGTGGCCAGTACATGTCGTACTGATACTTTGGCACGCAGGTTCTGAGGAGGCATACCACTCCGAAGGATTCGATGGTTAGGGGTTTCGTCGCTACGCTCAAGTCGTTGGATAGAAGTTGCTTCCGCACCCTCAAGATGTTCCAGTTGATGCTACTCTGTGATTCGCGCCTGTTGGCGTTGTAATAAGTTATCATAAACCTTCTATTTGCACTCTATTTATCGTTGTAAGGATTTGATTATCGACTGGAATATGGGTAATATGATTTGAAAGGTCATGTTACACTTCGACTGTGTGGATTTTCCCTTCGTGGAAAATCGGGTCGTTTCACCTTTAGATCGGGAAGTATTTTATGAAGCTTTTATTTGTATACCTCTTGTACATGCTCTTTTTCTCTTCTGCTTCTTTGAGAAATGTGGGCTATCTCTCTGGCGGGTGCTTTTTGCACCCATTTTTTTCACTCAGTCGGGTGTCTTTGCACCCCTTGTTTTACTCTCTTTTTTTTAGCACATACCTTTTTGGTATGGCATCTTTTCTGGCTCATGCTTCTTTGGCATGGCGTCTTTTCTTTGTTATAGCCCACATTCTCTTTTGGCTTCTGAGTTTTTAAGAGTCATGCAACAGGAGTGTATATTTTTAATTCTTAGGTGAATCCTGATCAGTAGGTAGTATACTTTCCTTTCATTAAGTCATTGATAATTAGCAGAAATTTCATAATTGGTAAAGTTCCTATATGACCAAGGTTTATCAAGAGAAAATATGCTAGTTTATCATGGTTATTATTATTTATAAATCCCAAGTCTTTTTGCATAGAGTAGAGTAAAGGTCATATTATTATTTGTCAATTGTACTAATTCAAGTTACTAGCAAAAAGAAAGATGCACTTAAATGAAGTTCATAAATCAGGTTTCGCTTGTAAATAAAATGTAAACATATCATGTACAAGGTAAAAGGGTGAGAATCTTGAAAATTATTAATTTCATACCTTTGAAAGATGAACGATCCTCCCCCACACTTGTTTTTGTACCTAGCTTTTTTTTGTACTCAAGAGTGAAAGACAAAAACAAGTGTAGACAATATATATATTGGAATTATCAAGATAAATTAGGCACATATTACAATTGATGGAAATAAAATATTAGGAAACAAATACTAGAAAGGTAAATTTGTGCCTAACTTATTGGTGCAGAGGATCGATGATCACCTGCAGGTCTTTGAAAAGCACTCCCGCTGCCCTAGCCACTTTTTCGATCCTCCGGCTCAGGGCGAACCTAGTGGTATCTAGTTCATCCTGTAGCTTAGTGATCTTGAGCTGTGCTAGTGCAAGGTCTCCGTGCAGCTTCCTCACAAGGTACCTTAGTGAGAGGACCGAGGTGCTGAGCGGGACGGCAGCAGAGGCCCGAGTCGAAGTTTCTGACTCGAGATTGCTAAGGACGGCCTGCCTGTGGATCCGGAGATTTCTCGCTCTCTTGAACCTGAGAGGGAGGGAAGGATCCTCGGACGGCTCCTTTCCCTTGGAGCCTGAGGCCTGGCAGTTGGGGGCTGGCATAGGACCCTTGTCCTTGCGCATGAGCCCCTTAGCGAAACTGCCCCCAAGCTTGGGGATGCCCACTATCGTGTAACTACGGCTGATAGCCTGACTACCCGGACCACTAGAGATGCCCGAAGGCGGTATAACAGAAATGTTCCTAGTCTCCCTAGGACGACTAGGTTCTGCCCTTGTTGATGTCGTTGGCCTTGGTCCTAAGATGCCGATAGTCGTCCGCTTGGCCGCCTTGTTCACCCGTACGCCGAGCTTCTTGGCGATCCGTGTTCGGGTGGTGCCCGAACCTCCCTTGGCCACCTTGCTTCCAGTGCTAGCCATGCTACCGGCATCGCTAGCCGGGGGCATGATGGCTAGCGGTGCCGCCACGATGGCTCTTGCCTCCTCTCTCACGAACGAACTCTCCAGGGGCGCATAAGCCGGCCCTTGCACACTCTCTAGGCTAAGATCAGTGTAGGTGTCATGGAAGAGGGCAAGAGCATGGTCATAAGCCATTGTTTGGAGAGGAGAAAAAGCAAGCTCAATTATGGGTGTGAGAAAGAGAGATGATTGAGCTTGTGTGGAGAGATGGAGGGGCCTAGGGGGTCTTTATATACTGCTTTGGCCGTGCAATGGCCGAGCACCACCACGGGTGCCATCACTTAGCTCATCAAGGCGGATTGGGCGAAGATTGGGGATGAGAGGAGCCAGGGGCTCTGTGCCCGCACCACGGTGCGCCTGTAACCCTGGCACGCCCCCCGTCGACGCCCTTTCGGCCAGGTTCAGAATGCTACGTTTAAAATTCAAATATGCTGGGGATTTTTCATTACTGCACTGTTTGATGGCTAGGATGGATAGGATATTCCCTCTTTTATGTATTTTCAAATTATTTTAGATTTTAATTTTTGTGCAAAGTTGAATTTTTAAACATGACAATCATCTATGAGTATGAAAAATCAGTAGAAAAATCTTGCTTAATCTAGTGAGGGTATTTTGGTAAATTGTAAAATTAATTTAAACTTTGTACACTTACCTTTTTATTATTTTATTATTATTATTTTTTTGTAGATAGGATATTATAATGAGGCAATTAAATCTATCCTATCTATTTCTTGATTATCATTGGGAGAAGGTTCTAGGAAATTTTTTAAGCGTTGACCATTGACTTTAAAAATGTTACTTCGTCATCCTGGATAGTGATCGCCCCATGCAGCGAGGTGTTGATGACGGTGTATGGTCCCTTCCATTTACTGCGTAATTTTCCTACACCGAAGAGTTTTACCTTTGAATTGAACAGGAGCACTTTGTCTCCTTGTTTGAAGTCTTTGGGCTTGATTCGGTGGTCGTGCCATCTCTTGGTTCTTTCCTTGTATATTCTGGCACTGTGGTATGCCTTCTCCCGCCATTCTTCTAGCTCGGCTATTTGCTTTTGCCTGTTTTTGCCGGCTGGCTTGACATCCATGTTCCAACTCTTGATTGCCTAGTAGGCTCTATGTTCTAGCTCAACTGGGAAATGGCAGGTTTTTCTGTACACGAGTTGGAATGGCTACATGCCAATGGGGGTCTTATAGGCTGTTCAGTATGCCCAGAGTGCATCTGGTAGTTTATTTTTCCATCCCCTCCCCATTTCATTGACAGTCCGCTGGTCTGTTGATTTGTTTATTGGATGTTTCTGCCTGTCCGCTGGTCTGTGGATGGCAGGGTGTTGCAATGTTGTGCTATGCACCAAGCTCTTTGAGGAAGTTCCTGAAGCTTCGATCTATGAAGTGTGATCCCCCGTCACTTATCACCATCCTAGGTTTTCCAAATCGGGGAAAAATCACTTCATGGAACATTTTCCTTGCATGCTTGGCGTCTGCTGATCTGCATGCCATTGCTTCCACCCACTTGGAGACATAGTCGACTGCCACAAGAATGTACTCGCACTCATAGGACTTTTGGAATGGTCCCATGAAGTCGATGCCCCATACATCAAATATTTCCAGTTGAAGGTTATAGTGTAGGGGCATCGCATTGCGAGAGGTGATGCTGCTTTGGAACTGACACTTTCGGCATCTTCTGACGAACTCTTTAGTGTCCTCATACATTGATGGCCAAAAGAACCAGCACTGCCAGATTTTGGCCTATGTATGGAAAACTCCATAGTGTCCTCCGTATGGTGCTGCGTGGCATTTTTCGATGATCTGCATCCCTTCGGCTGTTGGCACATCTTCTTAGTAACCCATCCGCACAGACCCGGTACAGGTAAGGTGCATCCCATAGGTACCTTCTGCTCTCAACTTGTAATTTTCTTTTGTTCTCTCCCGATGGTACGTAGCCTATGACCATGTAGTTGATGATGTTTGTGTACCACGGGTTGATGTCATTTACTTTGAGCAGCATGTCATCACGTAGGAAGTCATCAATCGGTGGTTCCTACATGTTAGTGACTTGCATACGCGACAAATGATCGGCAACAGTATTCTCTACTCCCTGATTATCTTTTATTTCTATGTCTAATACTTGGAGTAGGAGAATCCATCTGATTAGCCTAGGTTTGGCTTCTTTCTTAATCAACAAGTACTTAAGAGCCGCATGATCGGTATGAACAATTATTTTAGACCCAACTAAGTAAGAGCGAAATTTTTCGATAGCAAAGACTACGGCTAGGAGTTCTTTCTCTGTTGTGGCGTAGTTAAGCTGTGCTCATGTTAGAGTCTTGCTAGCATAGGCTATGGCATGATGCTTTCTATCTTTGGTTTGCCCTAGTACTGCGCCAACCGCGTAGTCGCTAGCATCACACATAATTTCAAACAGCAGCGTCCAATCAGGGGGTTAGATGATTGAAGCTGAGATGAGGGCTTTCTTAAGGGTGTGGAAAGCAGCTAAGCACTCATCTGTGAACTCAAAGGGAGCATCTTTGGCTAACAAGTTCGTAAGAGGTCTAGAAATTTGTGAGAAATCTTTAATAAACCTCCTATAAAAACCAGCATGCCCTAAGAAGCTACGGATCCCGTTTATATTCACCGGAGGTGGTAATTGCTCGATTACCTTGATTTTTGCTTTATCTACCTCAATCCCCCATTCCGACACTAGGTGTCCTAAGACGATGCCTTCACGGACCATAAAATGGCATTTTTCCCAGTTTAAAATAAGGTCCTTCTCTTGACATCGTTGCAAGAATTTGTCTAAATTTCCTAGGCAATGATTGAAAGTTTTTTCATAGACTGAAAAGTCGTCCATGAAAACCTCCATGATTTCCTCGATCATGTCAGGGAAAATTGACATCATGCACCGTTGGAATGATGCGGGTGCATTACACAACCTGAATGACATACGTCTATACGCATAAGTTCCATATGGGCAAGTAAAAGTTGTCTTGCTTTGATCGTCAGGGTGGATGGGAATCTGATGATAATCCGAATACCCATCTAGGAAACAAAAGAAAGAGTGCTTCGCCAACCGCTCCAATATTTCATCAATGAAGGGTAGTGGGGAGTGATCTTTCTTTGTGGCCGTGTTGAGTTTTCGGTAATCTATGCACATCTTCCACCCTGTGACGGTACGTTGCGGTATTAACTTATTTTTGCTATTTTCTACTACTGTCATACCGCCTTTCTTTGGAACCACTTGGACTGGGCTGACCCAATCGCTATGTGGTACGGGATAGATGATCCCGGCTTGAAGAAGTTTTAATACCTCCTTCTTCACGACTTCCCATATCGCATTGTTTAGCCTTCGCTGAGGCTCCCGAGTAGGTGTGCTAGATGGATCTATCGGGATGCGATGGGTACAGAGGGTCGGGCTAATCCCCTTCAAGTCTTGCAAGGAATACCCAAAGAGGGACCTATGTTTTTCTAGAATGGCAATGAGTTTGGCTGTCTCCTCTTCACTAAGCTTATCACTAATGATGACAGGAGTTTCTTTATTGCCATTAAGGATAGCATAGCGCAAGCTAGTGGGTAGGGGTTTTAGCTCGATTGGGGGTTTTATCGGGGCTTCTTCTTGAGGGAGGTCTATGGTCTTATCCAGATCATCCTTTTCTTCTATAAAGAACTCGGCTTCTCTTTCTAAGGATGATTCTGGTGAGTCAAAAGGTATTACCGATTTGACCTCCATAGGCACATTAGGACATGGAGGGTCATTTGCTATCAGAGGGTTGGTATGTGAAAAAGGTATGGCAAACTTGTCCCTTCCTAGTTTTACATTAATCTTCCCAGAGGTTAGTGACTCTAGAAAGAACCTCTCTAGGGGGTGCCCTATCAGGATATCGAAATCCTGAAGATCAAAGACATGAAAGTCTAAGGGTATTTTGGCATTATTGTGATGCAACGGTATATTGGATAATATCCCTAGTCCTTTCAGTCTCGTGTTTGGCTCACTATGGAAGTAAATGCTTGTTGGAGCAAGCGTTTCATTGCTTAGAAAAGGCTGAGTAAATGATGCAGACATCAGATTTGCTCCAACAGTGGGATTATGCAGGGTGTTCACCCGCATCCTACAGACCTTGGTTCGGATTACCGAGGAGGGGCAGCATATCCGAATGTTTTTGGATGCTAACTCCACTTCCTCGGTCCATTCCTTGTTCATGGCAGTGCACTGACCCTGGATAGAGGTTTTAAGGGTTTCTTGGTCGAGGGTGCTGATCGGCTTCTTGGGTGTTAGTGGCTTCCGGTGGCACAAGTATTTTGAGGTATTGCCAAGATTTTCAAAAAGGGCATCCTCGAGAAATAGAAGATCTGAGGTTGAAAACCTTCCTCCGGATTCTTATGTTCGGCTGAGGGTCTCTCTGTGGGTGGTAGCGTTTCGGCTTCAGCCGAAGAGACTTCCTCTTGACATGGTTCAACCTAGGAGGGGTTCTGGTGGAGGAGTATTTTCTGCTATATGGGTTAGGAGTGTTTCCCCCTCCATTGTTGTTAGGTGTGTGAACGAATTTGCTCTCTCATTTAGAGAAAAGGGAAACAATTTCCACCGCAAGGTTTCTTGTGACATGCCTGCTATGGTTAGGCATGCACAGAGTTGCTCAAACTCCCGCAAATGGTGGTAAGGGTTTTCAGAATCTAACCCTGAGAATGTTTGTTCTCAAACCATGGCTATAAAGCCAGAACGAAGCTCGCAGTTTGTGGCTGTGATTGGCTTTGATGATTGTGGTGGTTCTATGAACTCGCCCTTAGGAGCAGAAAAGTTTTGAATTGAAATATTCTCCATTTTTTTAGAAAAGATAAAATAAAGGATACACAGGTGGGCTAGGTTCGTAGGCTAAAACAACAACTATTCCCCAGCAACGGCGCCAGAAATAGTTGTTGGTAATTCTTAGCGAAAGCAGCCAAATCCGCAAGCGCACGGAATTACCGTTGTAGCACTTCACCCGGTGATAGACAGGGTATCGTAATTTCACGAAGAACAGTTGTGTCTAGTCAACTGGCTTAGTCTGCCCTGGTGGGTTGAAGAAAGGAGATCCTGGGTAGTGAGGTTTTTCTATGATTTAGATTCTCAATTCGAAGATAATCTTACCCACTACACTCTTGCTCCAGGCATCTAGTCTGCTAAGTGATGCCGGCTAACAGCTCTACGCTACACCCGAACGTGGGGGAATATAAAGATGTTAGGGCTGTCACCACCTAACACCTACCCCTCACCCGTGGAGTGTGAGGCAAATGAGGGCAACCTATAGCCTAGACACCACGTCTACATTATCGATTACTATTCTAGCGTCGGCCAGGAACATCCATCTTTATTAGGAGTCCTCTACTAGAATATCCGCTACTAAGACAAGTAACGAACAATGAACCCGCAAGAATGTAATGTGCAAGAGAATACAAAATAGAGACTCACCACCGTAGTAGAATACGGACCTTATACTCCAAGCAGTATATGGCCGTAGAGGTACACGTCGAGGGAGGAGCCGACACGTCCGGCACTCCGCCTCCTCAACCGGAAAGCTCTAGATCGGAGACAAGAGATGGCAGACACGCTTGAACCTTCTCTACTTTCCCTCTCTCACTCCCTACACTAAACTAGCTAGGCTAGGATGAAAATTGAGCTTGGCTCTCTTCTTCTTCTTCACTTGGATTGTGTGCCTTTGAGAGGAGGTGAGGGGGTCCTTTTATAGTTGCTGGATGTTGGTTCTAGCCTGGACAACATTAACACCTTGTGAAACCGACCTTGGAACCGCCTGAGTGAACCGCCAGAGAAAGGTGGGCCCGAGAGGTGGCACTGGGGGTGCGGCCACACCCTGGTGTGGGCGCACTAGGGGAGGCTCGCCTGGCCACCGCCTTTCTCTGGTCGGTTGCTGTTTGGGCCTGGATGCCTACCCTGAGTGGTGCTCAGCCCATCATGCAGCTGGAGATGGGTTCCTTTGTATTTGCCTTTTGTTCTTGGGCCGGTTTCTGGATTTTTGATATGCTTTTGGCCCATCTTTGATATCTTTTCATGTTTGTCATGCAAAACAAGTACACTCACCAAAACTATGGAATTTGTTAGTGTATAGACCCTATATTCTAGTTATGGTGGTGTTTCATCTCTCCTTTGTGTGTATGTTGGCGGTATATGATGTGAGTTAAGAACCATCAACAACTCTACACTAGAGCACAAAGATAAATCGCGAGGAAGGGAATCGAGAAGGTGCAAACCGTGCCTTCGGGATGATGACCAATCACCATCTTGTCAGTACAATAAAATCCAAAGAGATGATCCAATAGAGAAATCCAAACTGATCTCGAAGGATCAAACCACACAAGAGTACCAAGGGACACATGATTTTTATCCTGTGGTTCACATGCTTGCCGGCATGCTACTCCCCATTGTGTCGACCACATACTCGATAGTTCGGTGGCTAATCGGTGTCACAAGCCAAGCCCTCACTGGGTGCCACAAGAACTCACACAAAGTAAGGGTAACTTAATGACATGAGATTCCACTAAGGATTCCTTTCACGAGCTCCTGCGGGGTAGGATCAAGACCCCTCACAATCGCCGGTGTGGCCAAGAACAATCACCTTTTCTTGCTCAACACTGCTCCACTGCTCCAACTGTCAAGGTGACGGCAATCACCAAGAGTAATAAGCTCAATTGCAGCAACAACGCTCACTAGTGCCACTAGATGCTCAATCACAAGGCAAATGCACTAGAAGCTCTCCCAATCACTCTCTAGGTCAATCAAGAGGCATGCAAAGTGAGGGAGATAGTTTGCTTAGCTCTAGGGAATGCCAAGTATGTCAAAGTGCCAAGAGAGTCTTCTCAAGCTAGCCAATCCACTTATATAGGCGCCCACAAGAACACCCAACCGTTACACACAAACAACCCCTGTCTACGTGTTGACCAGATGCGGATTAAGAGACGACCAGACGCGTTCGGTCCCAGCGTCCGGTCACTCTCATCGGGCCACATGTCACTGATGTTTAAATGTAGCCATTGCGCGCCAACGGTCAAACTCACTCACTGCCCTGCTGCAATCGACTGGACGCGTCCACTGCTCCGACCAGACGCTCGCCGTTGTGAGTCCGGTCACAACTTAGAGAGCTCCAAAACTGCATTTTCTTGACCGGACGCGTCCGCTGATCCCCGACCGAACACGCCTGGCGTCCGGTCACAACTCTGCTCCGCTCGGCCATGTCAGCTCACCTGACCAGACTCTGCCACCGGAGCGTCTGGTCGCCAGAATCCAGTCACACATGGAAAACCGCCGGACGCCACACTTGACTGGACGCGTCTGGTCCTTACTGAGACAGCGTCTGGTCACCTCCAGATGACCTCTTTTCTTCCAAAAACCTCCAAGTCCCGCCTCGCAAGTTCAGCAGGAGGGGGTCCATCAACTCCTGCTCTCATGTGCCGACACCAAAGTGTCCATCCACTTGTGCTCATATGTTAGCATTTTTAAATGAATTTCGCAAGGGATTCTTAGCATACTAGGTCCCTAATGCATATGCAAAGTCATTGCTCACCTAGTGGCACTGAGATAACTGATATTGCATGACATGGCCCCTCTTAATAGTACAGTTATCGATCCTAAACCCGGCCGTCATCTTATCTACTCGCCTACGGCTAGCGAAATGGAAATACCCTAGCATATACCTTTGCCTCTAGCTTTCCATTCCGCTCCTCGTCTATCTTCATTTTCAAGGGTGGCACTTGATCACTTGTGGTCACTTCCATCACCTTGATCTCCACTTCCAGCACTTGGCTTGGATCTCCCCTTTCTCTAATGCTACACACTTAGCAATAGGGTTAGTCCTAGGTTTCATCAATTAACCAAAACCAAACTAGGGCTTTCACCCACGCGCCGGCTTCCCCGCGCCCCAGCCCACAATGTGGGCCTCGGCCAGGAATCCGGCTGCGGGTCGCCTGCCCCGCCGGCCTGCCAGGCTCTGGATCGATCTGCACCGTCCAAGCGCATCTGATCGCCATCCTTGCTTTGCGGGTAGACAAAACCGATGGCCGGCTGCTATCCCTCAAACCCTAAGCCCATTTCTGTTTCTCCCTCCGCCTTTCTCACTCGCAGCGATGGCGCGCGGCCAAGCAGCGGCGACGGCCACCAATGGCAGCCAGAGCAAAGGATGGTGGCGCCCTTGGCACCACTCTCATTCTTTTCATTTCCCTCTATCCTACTGCAAGCAGCAGCAAACGTTATGACAGCCGGCGTCCCGGCGACCGACCGAGAACCGACCGGAGTGGAGGAAGAAGATGGCGGCGTAGCCGCAGGCCCCCTTGCCGACGCGCGCTCGCCCCAGGCTGAGCGCGCCGCCATCGAGTGGCTCCGTGGGTGGTGCCCATTTGCCCCGCGCACCGGTGATCCGACCGTGGTTGGCTCTGTGTCTGTATGCCGGCGAGCCGGCGATGGCTGTCCGCTCAACAGCGGTGTTGACAGTGAGGTAAGGACCCAGGTAAGTCCCCTCCTGTCCATCAGAGTTCACAATGTACAGTTAGGGTTAGGGTTCCAATTGAGATCGAAATCAAAAAGTGAATCCCCTTCTTCTATATGCTACCTAACACCAGATCTACTGTCTAGCCCAGCGACTGATACCATTCTAGCGTCATAAAGATCATCTAGTAGCAGATCCAGTGGGCATAACATGTTTGCAGTATGGAAATCGACATGTCCTAGTACAACTTCTAGTAGATCGGGAAAAGAGAGAGGTCTAGGGTTCATTACCGAGGTCGTGGAGAGCATTGGTGGGAGCAGCAGCGGAGTTGGAGATGGATCCAGTGGCGTCGTTCATCATGGTTGCCGGCGCAGGGGCATCGGTGACGGCAACCTGGGGAGGAGAGGACGGCGTCGGAGTCCGCTGGTGGTGGCGCAGGCGGACATGGTCCAGCGTCGGTGAAGTCGGCGGCGGCTTCCCGTCGCTGGCAGCGCCCCCTCACTAGATCAGATTAGGGTTGTAGGTGGGGAGTGGCGGCTCAGGCGAACCTCATGACTTGAGCCCCGACGCCCCCACCTCCTTTATATGGCGCTATGCGACGGGGGCCCACCAACCATGGAAGGGTTGGGTGCCCCCGATCAGGGCGCGGATCAAGGCCCAGTTCAGCCGTTGGGCTGGACTGGAGGAGATCAATCTAACAATCCTATCATATTGCCTATGCATATTTAATAAATTATATATATGTTTGCTAAGTTAGGTGTTTTCTGATTTGTCCAGTGCTCAAAATTACATGTAGCTGTAGCATTTAAGTGGTCTGGCATGGAAGAGATATCTCTATACTTTTCTCGGTTGTGCCTCTACAAAGGTCAACAGTTTAATTGTCATTTCCTCCATCGTCTAATATCTATTTAACTAATTCCATTCGACAATTGCATTTAAGTGAAACAAAAACAAAATTCGATGGCAACAAAGAGAAGTCCTTGTTGCCAATGGCATACAAGAAAAGATTATAAGTTCCAATGGCATTCAACAAATTTCTCTGAGGAGGAGGCTGCATGCACCATGGCAATCACGCAACAGGGAGAGGGGACGCGTCGGGAAAGGCACCCACACGGGGATAAGAGTGCACGAGGAAGGACATAGTCCACGTGGGGAGGACACTACCAAAAAACTGGGGATTTCATGAGGGGAACAATTTTGCGTGGGAGATAAAAGCACACTACTCTCATGAAACTAATCTTTTTCATGAGGTGATATAAATCCCACAATGAAATCTTATTTTCATGAGAATGCCCGCATGTGAGTTTACGAAATCCTTTTCATGACGGTGACTCTAATGAAATATCTTTCATGGTGGTGACTCTCACGAAATACCAAGATATACCGCCACGAAAAAATTTTTGCGAACCTGGTGAGAGCGTGATTTTTGTTACGGCGGCTATCATGAACTCCCACCATGAAAACAATTCATGGCGATGAACTCTTATGAAAATGGTATTTTCATGGGTCTAATACCATGAGAGTTGATGCATGACGGTCTACCGCCATATATTATTTTCGTGGGAGTAAAACCTTATTTCGTGACCTATATATTTCGCACTCTCATGAAACCTCCAGTTTCTAGTAGTGGGAGCGACTCTGCTAATCTCTAAAAACACTTTTTTCATTTACCGCCATATTTGAATTTTCATTTACCCAAAAAATAATTCACATGTCAGTTGATTCTTACATGCTATTTACATCGCATTTTTACAGCTGTCCTAATTTTTTTAGTACCTACAGAATTTATTGTCATTAAGTATTACTATAATTTAAATTAAACCTTTCCATAACAAAAGAGCTAGGTAATTTAGATGCAAAATTAGAGGATTATTTTATAAATATTTTGCGATGGCAGAGATGTAAGATTTTTCTATAAAACAAAATAAATCCAATGCATTGTCTTATTGGCGATGTGATTATAGTCTAGCAAGTTAAAAGATAGATATTTCTGGTTTATGAGAATTTCTAGTATTTATCCTTTTGTTTTCTAACATATCTCGTGAGAATCGACACGTTGACTCCATTAGAGACGTCACTTAGTAATAGTAAGATAGCATGCTTTTAGTGGTAGAAACATAAATGTATCACCTTCTATGGTGATTTAAATTTGATATCTAATCATGATGCACAACTGCCTAGCTAGTATATATTCCGACATCCAGTTTGATGCGAAATGAGGCTTGGCACAGTAGGAGATGTATGATTAAACATCACATTAGGGTACAAGACTATTAAAGCAGCTACACATACATGCTGCTTGTAAGTACATTATTAGCACGTGCAGAACAGAAGCAGAGAAACCACACATGTACCCATACATGCTGGGACGATCACTGGGTCGGGGGTGGGGTAGTCTTGAAGCAGCTACAGGTACATGCTCTTGTAATAAGTACATTAATTATTAGCACATGCAGAACAGAATCAGAGAAAGCACGCATCTATCCATACACATACTGATGGTATCACTGGGCCGCCAGCGGGTTTGGTGGGGTTGACGACGACTCCGCCGGCAACATGGATGTCGTTTTGCGCTCGTGCTTAGGCTTGGGGATAACATACTGTAGCCAGCCGTTAGGCAACATCGTCACCAGCGTCTTATTACAGTCGTAGCCAGGAGGCATCAGCAGGCGGACGTCCAGCGAGCTCGCCGCCGGGCTGCTGCTGCTGCTCTTGTCCTCCTTCTCCTTGTAGCTGATGACCAGGAGCGTCTGGTCCTCTGTTGTTTCAACCTCCAGTTCATCCTTGCTCGGATACATGAGGATGATTTGGTCCTCCTCCTCCTCCGTGAGCCACCAGTCGCCTTCGTTCTTTTCGCGAGGGTAAACTAGGGTTTTCAAATTTCAAAACTAAAAGTTACTTTACTTCCTACTACTATTTTGCATTGCATTGGTGTGTATATGTATATATATAGTACTGTATGTAGTGTGTGTGTGTGTGTATATATATATATATGCTTAAAATGCATCTTACACGTACTTGCATTATATATATATATATATATATATAATAATATATACATAGGAAGTAGTACGTACAGAACTCCAGTCTGCCCTTGGCACGCGATGTTGTACTTCTTGCGTGAGCCCAACGCAGAGCCGCTACTGACGCCGCCGCCGGTTGTCTGCTGCGGAGGAAATGCTGTGCGGCGGCAGGAGAGGATTTTCCCGGCGCCGGCGCCGGCGCCCGCCTCAGGAGGGTGGTGCAGGAGCTCAACATCGCAATCTAACCGCTAGCGCTAGCTACAAGGACGACGACGGTGTGTACTGCACTTATATTCTTGTGTTCGATCGTGTATGCATGCTGCATGCCTTATATAGATCGAGAACATGTGGGCCGGGGACAAGTGCTGTGTAGCTTTGCTTCGCCAGCTAGTTCAGAATATATATTTAGTGAACTGAACAAAAGTTGCTGCTTTTATAAAAGTATAAGCTTATGTGATGGTTAGCTTTGCTTTGTCTGCCGGTTCAGAATATATATTTATCGAACTGAAGAATCAGCTTTTGTTGCAAGAAGAGTATGAGCGGCAATGCCAAGATCAGACAACTAATGGTTCGACAGAAAATAGGCTTGTACTAAGTCTTTTCTTGTGTGGCGTGGGCCATTTGGAAAATCCAGAAGAAATGGCGATTGAAAAAAACATGCCTTGCAACCCCTCTGAAAATCCTATACATTCCACTACCTTATGTGTTAATTGGTGGCAAATGCTCTGAGAAAGACAACAGGTGGAGATCTGAGCATGGAACGCCGATTCGCTCAGAATCCCCTTCGGCGTTGCTCCAGTTTCATGGTGGGGCCCAGCTTCTGCGCTTTGGGGCCCGCCAATGCAACGCATTACGCATGCAGGAGCGTTCCGTTCGTCTTGGCCCTCTCACAGTGACACATGCCTTTTCAGATAGAGGAGTCCTCTCTCTCCGTCAATTTCAATTTGGATGGCGTGTCGCTCATGCAGAGCCTTTTTATGTATTTCATCGACCTGTAGATATAGAAGTAGGGAAGCAGCTATTGGTGTTCGGATCGACCGTCAACAATCGTTGATGCAGTTCTTGAGTCTAGTGAAGCCTACTTCTTATCTATGGCTCAAGATTATCATCCTCGAAGACATAGGCCGATTAGACAGTCAAAGGGAGCGCCGGCTGTGCTATCAGAATACGAGAATGAGGACCCTTGATGTTTTTGTCGTGGCCACTTCTCTTGGGCCCTGCCCCCACCCCACCCCCCTCCCCTCGATGGAAACATCGCCATGTCTTCTGTTGCTGTTCAATAGTTTTTTAACTTTATCTGGCTCTATATCGTAGGAATGCTTTTCTCACGCTGTTGTATTGTGCTTTAAAGTTATATAATTAAATGTTGTTGTTGTCAAAAAAAAACACACGACGGTGGACTTACTCCTAAAAAATACTCTAGTATTCTTGTTTCCGGGTGCGAAGCGCAGTCATGTGGGCTGTGAGTACTGTGCTGGACCTCATGTCAGTGACACGGATGTAAACAACGATGTCAACCACTCTCTCTCCCTTACTAACAAGCTGCCAATGAATCAAATTGCCACCAACAAGGCACCGGTTGAGATCAAGCGGTCTGACTACCAACGAATGATCCGGATTACCTTGTCTTATCGACCGGATTAGCTTGACTCGGCCTGAGAAGGAGGACACGAGTTTTTTTAAAAAGGAGGGAACACATGACTAGGCGTTTTTTTTATTGATTGACAACAACAGGCTGCAGGTGGCAGCTGTACATTGGGTTTAGGATCGGGATATACTGGGCTGCCAATTTGGCCCACAACAGCTTACTGCCTTCCGTGCCTCTGATTGGTGCTTGGTTTTCCCCTGCCTGGTGCTCTGCTTCTGCTCATCATCATCACCATCATCAGGAGTTCATACATGCTTTGCCGAAAATCTTCGGGTCCGAATGTAGGACCCGAGACGCACGCTGAACAGCCCTGCTCCCTTCCTCTCCCGCTTCCTTCTTCACCCGCTCCGGCCGGCCCATGTCCACACCCACGCCCCACCGCACCTGTATTCCTACCCGAGATTGCCGGAGCTCTCACCCTGCCACGTCTGCAACTCCAGTGGGCTTAGAAGGAAGAGGTTAGGGGGAGACAGGGCGGCCAGGCGGCGGCCTGCGGTTTAGGGGTCCTAGCGCAGTGGAGGCAGTAGGGCCAGGTCTGGGCGGGCGCTTGATGAGAGTAAAATATTAGGAAGCAAATATTGGAAAAGTAAATTTGTGCCTAACTTATTGGTGCGGGAGTGACTGATGATCACTGTAGTGCTGAAAGCACTCTCGCTGCCCTAGCAACTTTTTCGATCCTCCGGCTCAGGGCGAACCTAGAGGTGTCTAGTTCGTCCTGCAGCTAGGTGATCTTGAGCTGTGCTAGTGCAAGGTCCCCGTGCAACTTCCTCACAAGATACCTTAGTGAGAGGACCGAGGTGCTGAGCGGAACGGCAGCAGAGGCCCGAGTCGAAGTCTCTGACTCGAGATCTCTAAGAACGGCCTACCTGTGGATCCGGGGATTCCCCGCTCTCTTGAACCTGAGAGGGAGGGAAGGATCCTCGGACGGCTCCTTTCCTTTGGAGCCTGAGGCCTGGCCGTTGGGGGCTGGCATAGGACCCTTATTCTTGCGCATGAGCCCCTTAGCGAAGCCACCCCCAGCCTTGGGAACGCCCACTACCGTATAACTACGGCTGATAGCCGGACTACTTGGACCACTAGAGATGCCTGAAGGCGGTACAACAGAAACGTTCCTAGTCTCCCTAAGATGACTAGGCTCGGCCTGTGTTGATGTCGTTGGCCTTGGTCCTAGGATGCCGGCAGTCGTCCGCTTGGCCATCTTGTTCACCTGTACGCCGAGCTTCTTGGCGATCCATGTTCGGGTGGTGCCTGAACCTCCTTTGGCCACCTTGCTCCCAGTGCTAGCCGTGCTACTAGCATCGCTAGCTGGAGGCATGAGGGCTAGTGGTGCCACCATTATGGCTTTTGCCTCCTCTCTCACGAATGAACTCTCCGGGGGCACATAAGCTGGCCCTTGCACACTCTCTAGGCTAAGATCAGTGTAGGTGTCACGGAAGAGGACAAGAGCATGTTCATATGCCATTGTTGGGGAGGAGAGAATACAAGCTCAAGTGTATGTGAGAGAGAGAGAGAGAGAGATGCTTGAGCTTGTGTGGAGAGATGGAGAGGCCTAGGGGGTCCTTATATACTGCTCTGGCCGTGCAATGGCCGAGCACCGCCATGGGTGCCATCATTCAGCTCATCAAGGCCGACTGGGCGAAGATTGGGGACGAGAGGGGCCAGGAGCGGTGCGCCCGCACCCCTGTCACACCCCCCCTCGGCGCCCTTTCGGCCAAAAAGTGAGTGGTGGGTTTAAAATTCAAATATGCTGGGGATTTTTAGTTATTGCGCTGTTGATGGCTAGGATAGATAAAATATTCCCTACTTTATGTATTTTGAAATTATTTTGGATTTTGAATTTTGTGTAAAATTGAATTTTAAATATGACAATCAATTATGAGTATGGAAAATCAGTGGGAAAATCATGTTTAAATTAGTGAGGGTATTTTGGTAAATTATTAATTTAGACTTTGTACACTCACTTTTATTTTTATTATTATAGGATATTATAATGAGGAAATCAAATCTATCCTATCTATTTCTTGATTATCACTGGGAGAAGGTTCTAGGAAAATTTTTAAGCGTTGACCATTGACTTTAAAAATGTTACCTTCGTCATCATGGATAGTGATTGCTCCATGTAGCGAGGTGTTAATGATGGTATATGGTCCCTTCCATTTACTGCGTAATTTCCCTGCACCGAAGAGTTTTACCTTTGAGTTAAACAGGAGCACCTTGTCTCCTTGCTTGAAGTCTTTAGGCTTGATTCGGTGGTCGTGCCATCTCTTGGTTCTTTCCTTGTATATTCTGGCACTGTGGTATGCCTTCTCCCGCCATTCTTCTAGCTCGGCTATTTGCTTTTGCCTATTTCTGCCGGTTAGCTTGACATCCATATTCCAACTCTTGATTGCCCAGTAGGCTCTATGTTCTAGCTCTACTGGCAAATGGCATGTTTTTCCGTACACGAGTTGGAATGGTGACATGCCAATGGGGGTCTTATAGGCTGTTCGATATGCCCAGAGTGCATCTGGTAATTTGTTTTTCCATCCCCTCCCTATTTCATTGACAGTCTTCTACAGGATGTTCTTGATTTGTTTGTTGGATGTTTCTGCCTGCCCGCTGGTCTGTGGATGGTAGGGTGTTGCAATGTTGTGCCGTGCACCCAGCTCCTTGAGGAAGTTTCTGAAGCTTCGATCTATGAAGTGTGATCCCCCGTCACTTATTACCATCTTAGGTGTTCCAAATTGGGGAAAGATCACTTCATGGAACATTTTCCTTGCATGCTTGGCGTCTGCTGATCTGCATGCCATTGCTTCTACCCACTTGGAGACGTAATCAACTGCCACAAGGATGTACTCGCAATCATAGGACTTTTGGAATGGCCCCATGAAGTCGATACCCCATACATCAAATATTTCTAGTTGAAGGTTATAGTGTAGAGGCATCGCATTGCGAGAGGTGATGCTGCCTTGGAACTGACATTTTCGGCATCTTCTGATGAACTCTTTAGTGTCCTCATACATTGATGGCCAGAAGAACCCGCATTGCCAGATTTTGGCCTGTGTGCGGAAAACTCCGTATGGTGCTGCGTGGCATTTTTTGATGATTTGTATTCCTTCGGCAGTTGGCACACACCTTCTTAACAGTCCATCCACACAGACCCGATACAAGTAGAGTTCATCCCAGAGGTGCCTTCTGCTGTCAACTTGTAACTTTCTTTTGTTCTCCCCTGGTGGTACGTAGCTAGCGACCATGTAATTGATGATATTTGTGTACCACAGGTTGACGTCGTCTACTTTGAGCAGCATGTCATCGCGTAGGAAGTCATCGATCGGTGGTTCCTGCATGTTAGTGACTTGCATACGCGACAAATGGTCAGCAATAGTATTCTCTACTCCCTTTTCATCTTTTATTTCTATGTTGAATTCTTGGAGTAGGAGAATCCATCTGATTAGCCTAGGTTTCACTTCTTTCTTAGTTAACAAGTATTTAAGAGCAGCATGATCGATATGAACAATTATTTTAGACCCAACTAAGTAAGAGCGAAACTTTTCGATAGCAAAGACTACGGCGAGGAGCTCTTTCTCTGTTGTGGCGTAATTAAGCTGTGCTTGTTGACACTCGTTAGCGTCAACTTTTACTAGGGCTTTTTACCCGAAGGAAAAGAAGAAAACACACTAGTCTAGGGCTTTATCTGACAAATTCCACGAGTTTTGCATATTCTGTATTTTTCAGGGTGATTTTCAGAAAAGCTGAAAAAGAGGGATTCTAGTGCAAAATAACCACGAAACTTATCCGCCACGAAGGACACCTCGGGAAGACTCAGGAAGACTCTAGAAGACACCCGGCGCGGGGGGGGGGGCCGAAAGACGCCGTGGGGCCGGCTGGCCCCACCAGGGCGCCGAGCGGCACCCCCTGCTAGGGTTTGGTCCCCCTTCTAGAATGTTCCTCCACCGCCTCCAAGGATGCATCTCAGCCCTACGTTACGTTGGTTTGATCCTGCGGCGCACGCACATCCCACCGGACTATAAATATGTGGGTAGACCCCCCTCTGGAGAGAGCCAATTCATTATTCATCAAGGCCTCAAGCCATCAAGCATCAAGAGCCTTCAAGTTTATCAAGAGCCTTCTAGTTCATAGGATTAGCTAGCTAGATTAGAAGTAGAGGAGATCTAGTTCTTCATTGGATCTGGAGCCCCTGGCGTCTATCTGGAGCGCGAGAGTTCGGTAATAGATCTAGTTCTTAATTACTTTATTGTATTCATTATTCAGATTAGGGAGACTTTACTCTAAATAGATTCATATGTTTTTAATTGCAATAGTCATTGTCTACTTTGATTATATGTCTAATTTAGTTACTTCGATCTTATTGAATTCATGTAATTGCTTGTATAGCATTTATCCATATGTACAATGGGTAGATGATAGGCGATATGTAGATGTGGTGTCTAGATGTCTTGTTTATCTGCGAGTGCACCCTGATATGCCGGGATGTGTGGTAGTCTGCGTAGGTGACAGCTACGTTAGTTCCTCTGTAGTCCACCCCCCGTATGTAGGACTAGCATGGGCACGGTCGCGAAGGAGGTGACCTAGGTCTTAATACCCTCATTAATTGATGCCTCCTTTCATGAAATGATGATTTAGGGTTGACTTAGCAATGATTACTAGATGTAGTTGCACTAATCAGAATTATTGATTGACGTAGTTATATACCTACCGCCCTAGTTTATCTAATGGCTAGCTATGATTATGACTAGTAAGATGCTCTGATGATTATCCTTAATTATGATACTTGATGATTATACTATCACCTATATTTATCTTTATTTATCTTGTGACCTCTGCCTGATAGGAGTAGAGTATAAGACTTAGGTAATATCGTTTATTCAGTCTATGTAGTTCTCATCAATATGATAGATGACAGTTTATTACATAGCTTTCCTAGAGGTATAATTATAAATCGACAACCTAGATACTTCCCTAGGTAAAATGCTACAACGGTATAATTATCTGTCCGTTTGCAGAACCCATTAGTTTACATTCATATTATATTCATATCTTTATCTGCCTAGTCACATTAGTACAATATAAATCTATAATAATTTCCTAGCAATATAATTAGGGATGACAACCTACTTCATGTTTAGGAATATTAGTAATTCAAGAGTGGCTAGTTGCTAATGACAAGTTAATTATATACCGACATTTCTAGTGTCGTTGCTAGGAGTAGAATTTATCTCTGCTTTTTAGTAATGACATTAGAAATGCCAACAAGCATTTTTGGCGCCGTTGCCAGGGAAGGCACAATAAACTTAGGATATATTGATAACCTATATACACATGGATAAAGTCATATTACCAATCGATCTCTAACTCTATCAGGTACACCCTTCGCTGTTATCATTTTCTTATCTTATGCAGGGTGATGAATGAATGGTTTTCTCTTCCAAAGAACTTTACTGACGATCCAGAGAAACTCCTTAGAAAGAGAAGGTTTGTAGAAGCAAGGGACAAATTTGAGTCACTGTTGATGGCCACTATTGTATTAATTCAACCCTCAACTAGCAATGAAAAGGATGCAAATATGATCACCAAAGTAGACATAGGGTTTACACTGACCGAATTCCATGAGTTTTGGTGTTTCATTATTTGAGCAGGCGTAAACGGAAAATGGTGCAAACATACAAGCTTATCGGAAGAAGAAAAAAAAAAAAACGGACTCCACGGCTACACAGAAAGTTCCGGAAGAAACGAGAAGGCACCACGCCGAGCCGGGGGGCCGGAGGCCACCGAGCCGGACCGGCCGGTCGGCCTGGACCGGCCGCCGGGCAGGGCTCGCCCCCCTCGGGTCCCTGTTCGCCTGGTTCGCTCCACCGCCTTTGAGGATCAATCCTAGCCGCCCGTCAATGTCGGTTTGATCCGATGGCTCACGATCATCGCCCAGGACTATAAAAGGAGAGGCACCACCTTGGGGAGAGCCCCCATTCATTCATTCTCATTCAGAAGTCCGATCATCAGCCAGAAACCCTAATCAGAGCTCCTTAGCTAGGGCCTAGATAGCTAGAATAGAACTAGAGGGAGGCAAGCGCAGGCTTGGATTCCGGAGCCATCAAGAGCTTGGATTTGGTATAGTTCTTACCTCCTCTCGCCTTTGTTCTCTTTCATTGTATAGTTATATGATTGCTACAATTGAATTGATGAATTCTTATTTACTTATATTCATAGTTATTATGTTCTTTGTCTATTGTGGTTATATGCTTAGTATAGCTAGATTAACATTATGTTTATCCATAGGTTCGTATAGCACTCATCTAATTGATCGTTGGGTGAGTGATAAACATTGTGTAAGCGTGGTGCTTATATATTGTTTATCTGCGAATGCACCCTATAGGCCGAGTTTGGTAGATCGCGGGTGTGACATTCCTGTTGAGTCCTATGTAATCCGAACCCCGTTTATAGACACAGTAGGGCTTGTATACGACGGAAGTGTGTGCTATGTTCTCAAACTTCCTTAGTATGTCCACTATGAATAAATATAATGCTAACCTTAGCCATGATTACTAGGTGTACTGCACTAACCATAATATACATTGACATGTAGCTAGGAATAACCTAGGAATATCTCTTGATGTTCTACTAGCAACCCTAATGATATAGCTAGGAGTCTCTATCTGTTTACGCTGATGATTATATACTTATCTTATAATTTATCTTGTGACTTACCCCTGCATTGAGTAGCGAGGACATGGTTATGCCTATTCGTTACACTCTAGGTCAACACACTACCTTTACACAGTCATGTAGACCTTCCTTTGGGAAAATATAAATGACAACCCGTAATACTCCGGGTAAAATGCTACAATGGTATTTGATCTGTGCGCTTGCGGATACATTTCTATATTCTAGATGGTGGCATGATTTAATACCACACCTCCTGGTGTTATGCTGGGGATGACAACTTGTCATTCTAGTGGCGGTGCGCTACTCTAGCATTTTTGGTGCCGTTATTAGAGATAACATTAAGAGGTGTCAACAAGCATTTTTGGCGCCGTTGCCGGGGAAGGCAATTGGCAATTAAAAAGGATAGCGATAGACCTAACAAACTAATGAGTTAGAGGAAACCATAGACCCCTACTCAATGCAGGCTTACCCTTGTGTTTTCTATCTTTGTGAAATCTTATGCAGGGTAATGAATGAGTGGTTTTGATCTGCCAGATAACTACGTTGAAAATCTAGAGAAACTCTTTCGAAGGAAGAAATTCCAGCAAGTGAGGGACATCTTTGAATCTCCATCAAGGACCCCCACTGCTGAGGTTCGTTCTTTGGAGGAGCAAGCTCCTACAAGAGAAGAAGAAGAAGAGCAACAAGAGGGCAACTTAGCACCAGCTTTTGAAGAAATGGCTGATAAGTCACTGCGTGTGTTCTCCACTCCGAACATCAACAACATCCGCACTGGACCTAATGTCGAAGTTGGGGAGAATGGATTTGAGCTCAAGCCAGCTCTTATCACCATGGTGCAAGCCAACCTGTTCTGTGGAAAGCACATGAAGATGCAAGTGCACATCTCCAACACTTCCTAGAGATTTGTAGTACTTTCAAGCTGAAGGATGTACCAAAGGATACCGTTCTACTGTGTCTGTTCCCATTCTCACTGTTGGGAAAGGCAAAGCAATGGTTCTACGCCAACAAAGACAACCATACAACTTGGGACAAATGCTCCACAGCTTTTCTAGCAAGATTCTTTCCTATGGGCAAGACGAGTGCCCTAAGGGGGAAGATCTCAAGTTTCCAGCAACAACATGATGAGTCAGTCCCTGAGGCATGGGAACGCTTTCAAGATTACATATCAGAATGTCCTCATCACGGGATGGAGAATTGGCTCCTGATGCAAACCTTCTATCATGGGCTCACCAACAACAGCACCCGCAACAATGTTGATGCTTTCTTCTGGGAGGTGCATTTATGTCACTTGACCATACCACAAGCTACTTGCTCTTATGGAGAAGATGGCCTCCAATCAAGATTGGAATGATGAGCACCGGACCACCCGCAAGAGGAGTGGAGGAATGCACCAGCTCAAAGAGGTAGACATCTTTGTGCGCCCAAGATAGATCTGCTCATGAAGAAGCTGGAAGACAAGACGAGCCAAAGACAAGATGTCATGCGCATTAATGATGCATGCATGACTTGTGAAGTGTGTGGCAATATGGGACACTCAGGCAACAGCTGTCCTGAGACCCGTGAGGACGTGAACTTCATCAACAACAACAACAACAACTATCGTCCGCAGAATCAAGGATGGAACCACCAAAGGCCCAACTACCAAGGTAACTTCCAAGGTAACTTTCAAGGTAATAATTACAATAACTATGCTCAACTGCCTTTGAGAGAAGTGATCTCCAACCAAAATAAAATCATGGAGACTTTATCTAGGAAGGTAGCATCCAATGATAAAATGCTAGAGAACATAAACATTAAAATGGATAGCTTTACCTCCTCTGTTAAGAACCAGCTTAACTTCAATAAAATGATAGAACAACAATTAGCTCAGCTGGCGGCCGCTGTTCCACCGACCAACGAAGGTAAGATTCCATGGCAACCTCTAGAGCCCGAGACCGTGAATCTTGTTGATGTGTATGCAGGTTACTACGTTGAAGCATCATCAGGATGGAAGGATGACTCCATGCCACCCAATAGAGGAGATCCAGGAAGACCTGTGATTCCCATCTCTATTGGGCAAAGATGACTTCCCCGAAAGTTGTCTGCGATCTAGGCGCCCGGTGTCAACATCATGCCTAAGGTAATCTTCGACCAAGTCTTTCCATGGGCACCTTTGTTGTACACAGATATGTGTTTGCAGCTTGCAGACCAGACGATCAAGTACCCCAAGGGAATCTTAGATGACGTGTGCATACGAATCGGGAGATCATATGTCCCTGTAGACTTTGTAGTCCTGGATACCGGCAAAGATCCCAAGAGTCCAATCATTCTTGGCCGACCATTCCTGAGTACTGCAAAGGCTATCATCTACATGGACAGTGCCAAGATTTGTTTCACCATCAAGGGCAATAAAGAGAAGTTTAGTTTTAAGAACAAGACCCTTGAAGCTCCTATAGATCCAAGAGGAGCTTACTTCCCAGTCAAGCCAACAAATGAAGGAACCAAGAGGAATTCAAATGGAAAGAGAAAGAACAAGAATAGAAGACAAGTAAGAAAGCAAGTCCAAGTGGTCAAGGCTGTTGAGTACAAGCATGACCACCTCCTAGTTTCACCATTCCTAACCAAGAAGGAGGATCCAGGCACGCCAGCCATTGATTGCACTATTGGACAGTGCTCATTCTACAATGCCTTCTGCGACACCGGATCAGCTGTCAACATAATGTCCAAAAAGGTATATGATCTATTATTCGATACACCCTTGTACCCTACCTATATGCAGCTACAGCTGGCGGACAACACGACGAGATTTCCGGAGGGAGTAGCAAGAGACATCATGGTCAAGATCCAAGACCACTACGTCCCGACCGACTTCACGATACTGGACATGGGAGAAGAAGACGAGACGCCCATCATACTTGGAAGGCCGTTCCTCAGCACTACCAACGCGATCATCTACAATGGATCAGGCCAAGTCCACTTCCAATTCCCAGGAGAGAAGGTACGTTGTTATTTTAAAGATTATAACTCTCCTGGATTAGCAGCTTTTACCCAGTCCAAGAGGAGACGTCAGCGCCGGAGGAATCGCTCTCAAAAGAGCAATGTTGAGGAGGAGGAACTCAAGGAAGAACCTATAGCGCCGAAGGCACATCCTACAAAGGTATAGAAAGAAAAGGTGACCTCCTCAACTGAGTCATCATCACCAGGAGGTCCAACATTGGGGTCCCCATCCTCGGGATCCGATAAAGCACCCCAGGAGTGAGGACGACAAGAAGTCTTGTCCAGAGGACTCTAAACTCCGAACCCTTGCCATAAGGTAACAATGGTAGTTATCTATTTACTTTCTTGCACTTTAAATTGTAGTTAATTCCTATCTTTATAGAAAATCACAAAAATATTTGGAAAACCTCAAAGCCCCATGTGACATGCCTGTAGTGCAAGCTAAAGGAGTGTTCACTGTGGTGGCATAAAAAATAATAATAAAATAATAATAAATAATAATCATTGAGCATCCTGCCACTTTGAATGCACTTGTAATAACTTTTGAAACCTCTCACAGCAACTAATCCTCGAACGGCTAACCACTAACTGTTTATCCTAATCCGTTCCATGAGTTTTGGTGTTTTGTGAGATGTTTGCTGCAGGATGACTCTGAGAGCTAATCCACCTAAGGACCATCATCTTCATCACTCGAAGTACACCTTCTTGCACACAGCTAACCACTGTGTGAAGGGAGCAACTTCTGGTAGGGTGGGATGAAGATTCTTGGCTACACCAGCTCTCACAAGCGTGAACTCCATTGAGAGGACTGCTCAGCTTCAATGCTCGACCACGACAACAATCAGCTTGGGGGAAGGCATCCCCTAGGTACCCAGGTAAGTGTACCTACATGATTATCGAGTTAGTCATAAAAAATGAAAAATACCAAAAATATGTGAGCACATGAAGGTTCACCATAGTATCTAAGAAAACTTAAAAATACCAAAAATATGTGGGCACATGAAGGTCCATGCTTTTTGAGAGTCCTTAGAGTCTTTCGAGTTTTATAGTTTGAGTCTTTGAAAAATAAAAAAAACCAAGTAAAAATGTTTGTCTGTCTAGAGTCAATAAAAAGGAAGCTCTTGAATGATTAAATTGAAATGATGATAAGCTGCTCTGTTACAACACCTCTGAATGCCTAGAGTTTAGACAAAAGTTTTCTCAAGTTTTAGCTCCAACTGTTTTGACATGAGAATTTGCTCTGAGCCTGAAACTTGTGGGTTGCATACGCTTGAACTAAGTCTAGGTGCCTGATTGACATGATTGAGAAAGTCTGAGCTGCTATCTATCTTGTTCTAAGTGACACTAGAGTTCTGGAAATTTATCTTTTGAAAAAATCCAAAAACATGATGAGTTCCTATATGACAAAGCTTACATTCCCACCAGAGCCAAACATGATGAGATAGGCTAGTTAAACTTCCACATAAATGCTGCTTGTCTTGCATTGAGTTTTGTCAACCCTTGTGACCCTGGTGAGAAATTTGTCATGCTCTTGAATCAAGGTCCACCTCCATATGCACTACTCTACCCTGGAGTAGGCACAACAACATGCCATTCCACCAACATCCATTCTAAAATTGTTTTTCTCCTACTCTGGGAGGGAACACCAAAAATATTCCATTAGGTTAGCCACCCAATAATGCTCCATGTTCCTATGTTATCTCTCTAAATCCATCAACGCCAAAAGGAGTGCTATGAGCTATGCAAAAAGATATTTGAAAAAAAAGAGAGGGAAAAGAAAAAGAGAAAAGGGAGAAGAAAGAAAGATGGACAAGTGTCCCAATGCAAAACAATGGGTACCTAGATACCCGACTCCCTAAAAAAAGAAGAAAAGATAGCTCATAACCTCCGGTCAGTCTTAAAGGAGAGAGAAACATTCAAGGAGCTCAGTAGAATTAGGTTCCACCATATATCCACCTTATCCATTCACCTATACATCTTGATTCGACTGCATGACTCGTTTCTCTATGGATCCATTGTTTGACTCAACAACATATGCATTGCAAGTTTGCTCTTTCAGTTTTCCCCTTACCTATGAGCTCCACATAAGCTTTAGTTATAGGACGAAAAGAAAGGCAACCATCATCACTGCCTTGGTGAGAATCCACAAATACCACATATCTTGAGAGACTTGAGAATGTCATACATGGAAGCTCTGAGCTTTATTTGAAAACCTCTAAAAACTCCAGAATTATAGTAGATCGAAGAGCTTGAGACATAGTGTTTAGATGGGATCTTTCTGTCTGTCAAGTGCTCAAGACCCAAGGAAGAGCTAATAAGCTCCACAGTCAAAGGTAATATGGGTAAGTTTGAAAGTCAACTCAGTTATTGCATAACTTGGAGGAGAATTTTTGTCTGACTCAGGTATATTTAGGGAGAGTTGCTCCGAGATGGCTACAGTGCTTAAACATACACATATTCTCAATAACTTTCTAAAGTTTTCTTTGCTAAGGGACTAGCAAAGGTTAAGCTTGGGGGAGTTGTTGACGGCCACTATTGTATTAATTCAACCATCAACTAGCCATGAAAAGGATGCAAATATGATCACCAAAGTAGACATAGGGTTTACACTGACCGAATTCCACGAGTTTTGGTGTTTCATTATTTGAGCAGGCGTAAACCGGAAAAGGCGCAAACATACAAGCTTATCGGAAGAAGAAAACAGAAAACAGACTCCATGGCTACACAGGAAAGTTCCAGAAGAAACGAGAAGGCACCACGCCGAAGCCGGGGCCCGGAGGCCACCAGTCGAGCCCGGCCGGTCGGCCCCCTGGACCGACCGGTGCAGGGGCTGGCCCCCCTCAGGTCCCGGTTCGCCCGGTTCGCTCCACCGCCTTTGAGGATCAATCCTAGCCGCCCGTCAATGGCGGTTTGATCCGATGGCTCACGATCATCGCCCAGGACTATAAAAGGAGAGGCACCCCCCTGGGGAGAGCCCCCATTCATTCATTCTCATTCAGAAGTCCAATCATCAGCCAGAAACCCTAATCAGAGCTCCTTAGCTAGGGCCTAGATAACTAGAATAGAACTAGAGGGAGGCAAGCGCAGGCTTGGATTCCGGAGCCATCAAGAGCTTGGATTTGGTATAGTTCTTACCTCCTCTCGCCTTTGTTCTCTTTCATTGTATAGTTATATGATTGCTACAATTGAATTGATGAATTCTTATTTACTTATATTCATAGTTATTATATTCTTTGTCTATTGTGGTTATATGCTTAGTATAGCTAGATTAACATTATGTTTATCCATAGGTTCGTATAGCACTCATCTAATTGATCGTTGGGTGAGTGATAAACATTGTGTAAGCGTGGTGCTTATACGTTGTTTATCTGTGAATGCACCCTATAGGCCGGGTTTGGTAGATCGCGGGTGTGACATTCCTGTTGAGTCCTATGTAATCCGAACCCCCGTTTATAGGCACAGTAGGACTTGTATACGACGGAAGTGTGTGCTATGTTCTCAAACTTCCTTAGTATGTCCACTATGAATAAATGTAATGCTAACCTTAGCCATGATTACTAGGTGTACTGCACTAACCATAATATACATTGACATGTAGCTAGGAATAACCTAGGAATATCTCTTGATGTTCTACTAGCAACCCTAATGATATAGCTAGGAGTCTCTATCTGTTTACGCTGATGATTATATACTTATCTTATAATTTATCTTGTGACTTACCCCTGCATTGAGTAGCGAGGACATGGTTATGCCTATTCGTTACACTCTAGGTCAACACACTACCTTTACACAGCCATGTAGACCTTCCTTTGGGAAAATATAAATGACAACCCGTAATACTCCGGGTAAAATGCTACAATGGTATTTGATCTGTGCGCTTGCGGATACATTTCTATATTCTTGATGGTGGCATGATTTAAGACCACACCTCCTGGTGTTATGCTGGGGATGACAACTTGGCATTCTAGTGGCGGTGCGCTACTCTAGCATTTTTGGCGCCGTTATTAGAGACAACATTAAGAGGTGTCAACAGTCACCATCAAGAACACCCTCTGCTGCTCAAGCTAGCTGTTCGGAGGAGCCAGCTGCAACACTAGAAGAAGAATTTGAAGAAGAAATAGAAAAACAAGCAGAAGAGTATTTAGGTGAAAACCTAGCTCCTGTGTTTGAAGACATGGCTGAGAAGTCACTGCGAGAGTTCTCTGCCCCAACAACAGCAAACATCCGGATTTGGACCAGCAATCAACACCGAGGAGAATGGATTCGAGCTCAAGCCTGCTCTCATCACCATGGTTCAAGCCAGCCAATTCGTGGAAAAGGACATGAAGATGCAAGTGCACACTTACAACACTTTCTAGAGATCTGCAGCACCTTCACGATCAGAGGAGTATCAAAAGATGCTATCTTACTCCGTCTTTTCCCGTTCTCATTGTTGGAGAAAGCCAAGCAGTGGTTCTACATCAACAAAGATAAACACACTACATGGGACCTATGCTCAATCGCTTTCTGGCGAAATTCTTTCCTACGACCAAGACCAATGCTGCTGCGTGGGAAGATTTCAAGTTTCCAACAACAACATGATGAATCATTCAATTGAAGCATGGGAAAGATTCCAGAACTATATTGAAGACTGTCCTCATCATGGGATAGAGGAGTGGCTGTTAATGCAGACTTTCTATCACGGGCTCATCTCTAGAACCCATGAGTCTATTGATGCTGCAGCTGGGGGAGCTTTCCTGTCACTAAAGCTCTCTGATGCTAAAGCACTTCTCGAGAAGATGGCCTCAAATTCAACATGTAATGAAGAACGCACTCAACCTCACAAGAAGGGAGGAGGAATCCATCATCTCAAGGAAGCTGACATGGTCACTGCCAAGCTTGACCTCATCATGAAGAAGCTCGACATAGAGAAGAAGGAAGTCATGCACGTCAATGATTCCCATATGACATGTGAAGAATGTGGAGACTATGGGCACTCAGCTGTCAGCTGCCCTACACTGCAAGAGGATGTGAACTTTATCAACAACAACACCTACTATCGTCCTCAGCAAAATCAAGGGTGGAACCAACAACCTCGACAAGGTAATTACTAAGGTAACAACCAAGGTAACAACTTTAATAATTATAACCTTCCGCCTTTGAGAGAATTAGTTACTAGTCAATCCAAACTGTTAGATCAAATGACTAGGAAGCTAACATCAAATGATAAAACTTTGGAAAACATACATGCTAGAATGGATACTTTTGCTTCTGCCATAAAGAATCAGCATAGCTTTAATAAAATGTTAGAATCACAATTAGCTCAGTTAGCTGCTGCTGTACCTCCATTAGAAAAAGGTAAGATTCCAGGCCAACCAGAAGATTTAGAAACTGCTAACCTTGTTGATATTCACAATGCAACCCAATATCATATTGAGCCTGCAGATGTACAGTGGATTGACCACTCTCTACCAGAGAAGATGGGAGACCCTGGAAGACCTGTCATTCCTATCTCCATAGGATGCCACAGCTTTCCAGAGGCTATCTGCGACTTCGGCGCAAGTGTCAACATTATGCCCAAGGTAATCTATGAGAAAATATTAAATGATCCCCTGTTGTACACAAATATGCTTTTGCAGCTTGCAGATCAGTCCATTTGCTACCCTGAGGGAGTACTAGAAGAAGTTGTCATTAGAGTGGGGCAATCATATGTCCCAGTTGACTTCGTGGTCATGGAGACAGGAGTAGATGAGAAGGCACCCATCATTCTGGGCAGACCATTCCTGTGCACAATAAAAGCCATCATCTATGCAGAGTACGCCAAGATCGTTCTATCCATCAAGGACAAGAAGGAGAGATTCACATTCAAGAACTACGTCCTGAAAGCTCCTGCAGCCCCGAAGCAATTTCAGCAACAAGAAGAGCAAGAACAGCAACCAATGCTGAAGAACAAGAACAATAGAAACAACAGAAGATGGAGGAGGACCAAGCATGCACCTAAGGAGACAACTCAACTAATCACTGCTCTCAACACAGAAAACGATCACATGCTACCCAAGCCATTTCCAATCAAGAGAGGTGATCCAGGTGTCCCAATCATTGAATGCACAATCAAAGACACCACCTTTCCTCACACCGTCTGCGACACTGGATCAGGCTGCAACGTAATGACAAAACAGGTATATGATGAATTGTTTGATTTACCTTTATACCCAACATGTATTCAGTTGCAGATGGCAAACCAATCACTAAGATTTCCTGAAGGAGTAGTCAAGGATGTCATGCTAATAATTCAAGGACAATATATACCTACAGATTTTCTAGTCCTTGACATGCAGGGAAACGATGATTCCCCAATCCTCTTGGGAAGACCGTTCCTCTACACAGCCAATGCCAACATCTACATTGGGTCTGGACACATTGACTTCAACCTACCTACCGGAAAGGTACGCTGTCAATTCAGAACATTAAATAACCATGAGCAGATCATGAAGCAACGCAACAGGAGAAGACGCCAAGCACACCGTCAGGCTATCCAGCCTCACTGTGGATGGGAAGACTTTCCGGACAAGGTTGTGAAATATGAAGATCGCTTCCCGGAGCAAGAAGAGAACATGCGAGCACCTCGCTGGAGTGAGTGGGCAGAAGAAGCTGAAAGAATGGACCAGATCACCAAGGAAAAAAAGGAGGAGATCCTAGCATGATTAGAAGCGTGGGAGAAAGCAAACAAAGACGAAGAGCAAGAGCTAGAAGAGAAAGAAGCAAAAGAGACCGAAGCAAGATGGAAGAAAGCACGCGACGCATCACCACGAGATGGGGAGTTGTCTGAGGTTATCTCAGACGATGAACCCACTGAGTAAGTGCTCACCTCTGTCTAAGTCCTGTTGGTAGACTTTAAATTTTGTACCCTAGCCATAAGGTTAGAATGGTAGTTATCTTATTCAATGCATTTACAATTTATCTAGTAGCATAATTTTGTTCACATATTAAAATATAACAAAAATATTTATTGCATTATTCATGGCATCATAAAGCCCCACGTGGATACCCTATGGTATTTTCCGAAGGAATGTCCACTGTGGTGGCATCAAATAAAAATGACAAAAAAATAATAGCATTCATGTTTAAATTTCTGCATCATAAAAAGAAAATTTAAAAATAAGAGAAAAACGAATTCCTGCTTAAATTAGACAACATTAAAGATAACTCATAAAGGTGATCAATTACTATTTGGCTGACCGCTAACCCATTATTAAATTCGAGCCTAGAGTTTTGGTTTTCCTTTTTGTGGAGTATTTATGCAGGAACAACATAATAGCAAGGAGAGAGACTATCAGTGGCAACCGCCGGGTTCATTACTGGCTAGTTCGCTCTAAAGGACGTCTACATCAGATATTGCAACCATCCAGCTTGGGGGAGGAGCATCCCCTAGTTATCAGGTGACTACACCTAAGCGATTTTTGAGTCTACTTTATAAATAGTCATAAAATACCAAAAAAATGTGGGCACATGAAGGTCCACAAAGTCATAGATTCTTTTGTTAGATATTTAATACAAAACCATAAAAAGATATATAATTAATTACAACCAAATAAATATTTAGTTTGATATTTAGTAGAGTATAATTTAACGTTAGTCTAGGCTAGAGCTAATAAAATTGATGAACATTAAAATTGTTTTGGAGATGATGAATAGTTGCTCTATTATAATACTTACCAAGTACCTAGTTGCCAAACTTAAAATCTCACTGGTTCTAAGCACTGTTGTTTTAATTGGAGAATTTATTCTGAACCTTAATTGTGGAGGCATAAGCTGGCGCTGAGTCTAGGTAGATGATTGATATGATTCATGAAGGTTGAGCTGCTATTTATCTTATTCCTAGTATTACTAAGTTCTAGAGGTTTTATTTTGAAAATCTAAAATTTACATGATAAGCTCTTGTATGACAAATGTGAATTCCTACCAAAGCCAAAAATTAATATCTTAGAGGATAGGAAAACCTTTTCACATTTAAGCTACTTGCTTTGCATTGAGTTCAATCAACCTGTGTTGTATACCTTATGAGAGTCTTGTCATGCTTTTAAAACCAAGAAACACTTGCACACTCCAGTCCACATATGCATTATTCCTACCTCAGGAGTAATCGCAATATTCACCATATTCCCATACATGTTCATCATAAAATGTTCGCCTCCTACACTGGGAGAGGACACAAAAATATATACAAACACCCTATAGGATAACCCCTGTCTTTAATGCTCTAAGTCCTGACTATATCTCTCGATTCATTTATTGTATTCGAAGGATGCATGCGGCTATGCAAAAAGAAAAAGAAAAAAAGAAAGAGAAAGAAAGAAAGAAAAAGGGGAGTAAAAGATGGACAAGTGTCCCAGCAATTAAAACAATGGGTACTAGATGCCCGCCTCCCTGAGTAAAAAGAAATAATAAAGATAGTCCATGTCTTTCCTAAGAAAAGTTTTAAAAGAGAGTCATTCCCAAAAGAGCAAAAGTAGAAATAGGAGTTAGCCATAAATAACACATATGCAACTATCCATTATATTTCATACACATGCACATCTTGGTTTGACTGTATGCCTCGATTCTCAATGGATCCATTAGTTGACTTTACAATACATGTTTTGCAAGTATGCCTATCCTTGTTAATGCCACTCCTATAAGCTCCACTATATATACCTTTAGCTATAGGAGGCATAACAACATTGATGCCTCAAGAGAGAACCACAAATACCACATACATTGAGAGACTCGAGGGTGTCTTATAATCAAGCTCTAAGTTTTATTCTAAAAATTTATCAAAAAGTCCAGAATGTTAGTACTGCAAAGTATTTGAGACATAGCACTTAGCTTGATTGTTCTATCTTTTGACTGCTCAAGACTTATGCAAAAGTTGTGAAGCCCCATATTATAGGTGAAATGAGTAAGTTTGAAGGTTAGAGCATACATTGTTTGATCTGGAGAAAATTTTCATTTGAAAGCATGTGTACTGGAAAGTATAATGACATTATAGCAACTCCTGATCCAAATACAATATCAGCTAGGCTTAGTTTGTTTACCAAGGGACTGGCAAAAGGTAAGCTTGGGGGTGTTGTTGACACTCGTTAGCGTCAACTTTTACTAGGGCTTTTTACCCGAAGGAAAAGAAGAAAACACACTAGTCTAGGGCTTTATCTGACAAATTCTATGAGTTTTGCATATTCTGTATTTTCCAGGGTGATTTTTAGAAAAGCTGAAAAAGAGGGATCCTAGTGTAAAACAACCACGAAACTTATCCGCCACGAAGGACACCGCGGGAAGACTCAGGAAGATTCTAGAAGACACCCAAAGCGACAGGGGGTCGAGCCACGGCCAGGTGGGGCCGGTCGGCCCCACCAGGGCGCCGGGCGATGCCCCCCTGCTAGGGTTTGGTCCCCCTTCTGGAATGTTCCTCCACCGCCTCCAAGGATGCATCTCAGCCCTACGTTACGTTGGTTTGATCCTGCGGCGCACGCACATCCCACTGGACTATAAATATATGGGTAGACCCCCTGGAGAGAGCCAATTCATTATTCATCAAGGCCTTAAGCCATCAAGCATCAAGAGCCTTCAAGTTCATCAAGAGCCTTCTAGTTCATAGGATTAGCTAGCTAGATTAGAAGTAGAGGAGATCTAGTTCTTCATTGGATCTGGAGCCCCTGGCGTCTATCTGGAGCGCGAGAGTTCGGTAATAGATCTAGTTCTTAATTACTTTATTGTATTCATTATTCAGATTAGGGAGACTTTACTCTAAATAGATTCATATGTTCTTAATTGCAATAGTCATTGTCTACTTTGATTATATCTCTAGTTTAGTTACTTCGATCTTATTGAATTCATGTAATTGCTTGTATAGCGTTTATCCATATGTACAATGGGTAGATGATAGGCGATATGTAGACGTAGTGTCTAGATGTCTTGTTTATCTACGAATGCACCCTGATATGCCGGGACGTGTGGTAGTCTGCGTAGGTGACAGCTATGTTAGTTCCTCTATAGTCCACCCCCCGTATGTAGGACTAGCATGGGCACGGTCGCGAAGGAGGTGACCTAGGTCTTAATACCCTCATTAGTTGATGCCTCTTTTCATGAAATGACGATTTAGGGTTGACTTAGCAATGATTACTAGATGTAGTTGCACTAATCAGAATTATTCATTGATGTAGTTATAGACCTACCTCCCTAGTTTATCTAATGGCTAGCTATGATTATGACTAGTAAGATGCTCTGATGATTATACTATCACCCATATTTATCTTTATTTATCTTGTGACCTCTGCCTGATAGGAGTAGAGTATAAGACTTAGGTAATATCGTTTATTCAGTCTATATAGTTTCTCATCAATATGATAGATGATAGTTTATTACATAGTTTTTCCAGAGGTATAATTATAAATCGACAACCTGGATACTTCCCTAGGTAAAATGCTACAATGGTATAATTATCTGTCCGCTTGCAGAACCCATTAGTTTACATTCATATTATATTTATATCTTTATCTGCCTAGTCACATTAGTACAATGTAAATCTATAATAATTTCCTAGCAATATAATTGGGGATGACAACCTACTTCATGTTTAGGAATGTTAGTAATTCAAGAGTGGCTAGTCGCTAATGACAAGTTAATTATATACCGACATTTCTGGTGTCATTGCTAGGAGTAAAATTTATCTCTGCTTTTTAGTAATGACGTTAGAAATGCCAACAGTGCTCCTGTTAAAGTCTTGCTAGCATAGGCTATGGCATCATGCTTTCTATCTTTGGTTTGTCCTAGGACTGCGCCAACTGCGTAGTCACTAGCGTCACACATGATTTCAAACGGTAGCGTCCAATCAGGGGGTTGGATAATTGAAGCTAAGATGAGAGCTTTCTTAAGGGTGTGGAAAGGGAGCATCTTTAGCTAACAGGTTGGTCAGGGGTCTAGAAATTTGTGAGAAATCCTTAATAAACCTCCTGTAAAAACCTGCATGCCCTAAGAAGCTACGGATCCCTTTTATGTTCACTGGGGGAGGCAATTGCTCGATCACCTCGATCTTTGCTTTATCTACCTCAATCCCCCGTTCCGACACTAGGTGTCCTAAGACGATGCCCTCACGGATCATAAAATGGCATTTTTCCCAGTTTAAAACAAGGTCCTTTTCTTGACATCGTTGCAAGACTTTGTCTAAATTTTCTAGACAATGATCAAAAGTTTTTCCATAGACTGAAAAGTCATCCATGAAAACCTCTATGATTTCTTCGGTCATGTCAGAGAAAATTGACATCATGCACCGTTGGAAAGATGCGGGTGCATTACACAACCCAAATGACATCCTCCATATAGGATTTAGAAGACGTTTAGGACATGATTGCACTTACCAAGGAGTGATTAAGTAGGGGGTATTTTTCCATGTATGCCCCTATTAAATAAGTGGTGAGCGCACTTTGTACGAGATGCAGTCATGGTTGAGATGGTTGTTGCAGTGTGGCAAAAGCCTTGAAAGCTGAAGGGCATCGGTTCGATCTCTGGTGGCCACTTTCTTTTTGCTGTTTGCTTGATTTTGCTGCATGTGCGGCTGGCTGCATGCGCTCGCGGAGTAACTGCGTTTGTGCTGCATGCGCGCTTGCATAGGGAATTGGCTCGCGGCATGCGCGGCTGGCTGCATGCGCAGAGTAACTGCGTTTGTGCGGCTATCAATGACGCAAGGGTAAAGCCGTCCAAATTAGCCGCTGCAGCTCAGAACGACATCTTTTAGCGCAATTGAGTGGAGGAGTCAGAACGTCTTCTATTTCAGATATGGAGGGAGTACGTCGATACGCATACGTTCCATATGGGCAAGTAAAAGTTGTCTTGCTTTGATCGTCGGGGTGGATGGGAATCTGATGATAGCCAGAATACCCATCTAAGAAACAAAAGAAAGAGTGCTTCACCAACCGTTTCAACATTTCATCGATGAAGGGCAGTGGGAAGTGGTCTTTCTTTGTGGCCGTGTTGAGTTTTTGGTAATCTATGCACATCCTCCACCCTGTGACGGTGCGTTGTGGTATTAACTCGTTTTTACTATTTTCTACTACCGTCATACCGCCTTTCTTTGGAACCACTTGGACTGGGCTGACCCACTCACTATGTGGTACAGGATAAATGATCCCGGCGTGAAGAAGTTTTAGAACCTCCTTCTTCATGACTTCCCTCATCGCATTGTTTAATCTTCGCTGGGGTTCCCGAGTGGGTGTGCTGGAGGGGTCTATCGGGATGCGATGGGTACAGAGGGTCGGGCTAATCCCCTTCAAGTCTTGCAAGGAACACCCAAAGACAGACCTATGCTTTTCTAGGATGGCTATGAGTTTGACTGTCTCCTCCTCACTAAGCTTATCACTAATGATAACAGGAGTTTCTTTGTTGCCATTTAGGAAAGCATAGCGCAAGCCGGTGGGTAGGGGTTTTAGCTCGACTAGGGGTTTTATCGGGGCTTCCTCTTGAGAAAGGTCTATGGTTTCATTCAGATCATCCTTTTCTTCAGTAAAGAATTCAGATTCTCTTTCTAAGGCTGATTCTGGTGAGCCAAAGGGTGTTACCGATTTAACCTCCATGGGCATATTAGGATCAGGAGGGTTGTTTGCCACCAAAGGGTTGATATGTGCAAAAGATATGGCAAACTTATCCCTCCCTAGCTTTACATTAATCCCCCCAGAGGTTGACAACTCTAGAAAGAATCTCTCTAGGGGATGCCCTATCAGGATATCGAAATCATGGAGATCGAAGACATGAAAGTCTAAGGGTATTTTGACATTGTTATGATGCAATAGAACTTTAGATAATACCCCTAGTCCTTTCAGTCTCGTGTTTGGCTCACTTCGGAAGTAAATGCTTGTTGGAGCAAGCGTTTTCTCGCTCAGAAAGAGCTAAACGAATGATGCAGACATCAGGTTTGCTCCAACAGTGGGATTGTACAAGGTGTTCACCCATGTTCTACCGACCTTGGTTCAGATTACCGAGGAGGGATAGCATATTAGAATGTCTTTGGAAGCTAACTCCACTTCCTCCATCCATTCCTTATTCATGGCAACACACAGATCCTTGATGGAAGTTGTGAGGGTTTCTTGGTCAAGGGTGCTAATCGGTTTCTTGGGTGCTAAGGGCTTCCGGTGGCACAAGTATTTCGAGGTATTGCCCAAATTTTCAAAAAGGGCATCCTCAAAAAACGGAAGATCCGAAGGTTGAAAACCTTCCTCCGGATTCTTATGTTCGGCTGAGGGTCTCTCTATGAGTGGTAGGGTTTCGGCTTTAGCCGAAGAGACTTCCTCTTGGCATGGTTCGGCCTGCACTAGAAGGGGTTCTGGTGGAGGGGTATTTTCGGCTATTCGGGTTAGGAGTGTTTCCCCCTCCATTGTTGTCAGGTGTGTGAACGAACCTCCGGCAGCTATATCCAGGTGTAGGGCAGCTTCCTTTCTAAGCCCTAACCAAAAATGCTATAGTAGCACATGGTTGGGTATAGATAGGTCTGGGCCTGATCGTGATAGGATTAAGAATCTATCCTAAGCTGCACCTAAGGTTTTCTTCTCGCTTTGTCGGAAGTTGAGTATTTCTTGTCGCAGGGCAGCTATCCAGGATATTTGGAAAAACATAAGACAAAATTTGGTCCTTAATTCCTCCCAATCCCTTGATACTTTTCCTACATTTTGGGTGTACCATTGTTTTGCTCTCTCATTTAGAGAAAAGGGAAACAATTTCCACCGCAAGGTTTCTTGTGACATGCCTGCTATGGTTAGGCATGCACAGAGTTGCTCAAACTCCCACAAATGGTGGTAAGGGTTTTCATAATCTAACCCTGAGAAGGTTTGTTCTCAAACCATGGCTATGAAGCCAGGATGAAGCTCGTAGTTTGTGGCTGTGATTGGTTTTGATGATTGTGGTGGCTCTACGAACTCACCCTTAGGAGCAGAAAAGTTTTGAATTGAAATGTTCTCCATTTTTTTAGAAAAGATAAAATAAAGGATACACGGGTGGACTAGGTTTGAAGGCTAAAACAATAACCGTTCCCCGGCAATGGCGCCAAAAATGCTTGTTGGTATTTCTTAGCGAAAGCAGCCAAATCCGCAAGCGCACGGAATTACCGTCGTAGCACTTCACCCGGTGATAGACAGGGTATCGTAATCTCACGAAGAACGGTTGTGTCTAGTCAACTTGCTTAGTCCGCCCTGGTGGGTTGAAGAAAAGAGATCCTGGGTAGTGAGGTTTTCCTACAAGTTTAGATTCTCTACTCGAAGATAATCTTACCTACTACACTCTTGCTTTGGGCACCGGATAGCACCTAGTCTGCTAAGTGATGACGGCTAACAGCTCTACGCCACACCCGAACGTGGGGGAATACAAAGGATGTTAGGGCTGTCACCACCTAACACCTACCCCTCACCCGTGGAGTGTGAGGCAAATGAGGGTAACCTATAACTTAGACACCACATCTACATTATCGATTACTATTCTAGCGTCGGCCAGGAACATCCGTCTTTATCAGGAGTCCTCTACTAGAACATCCACTACTAAGGCAAGTAGCAAACAATGAACCCGCAAGAATGTAATACGTAAGAGAATACAAAATAGAGACTCACCACCATAGTAGAACACGGACCTTATACTCCAAGCAGTATATGGCCGTAGAGGTACACGTCGAGGGGGAGCCGACACGTCCGGCACTCCGCCTCCTCAACCCGGAGAAGCCAGATCGAGACAAGAGAAGTCGGACACGCCCGAACCTTCTCTCCTTTCCCTCTCTCACTCCCTACACTAAACTAGCTAGGCCATGATGGAATTTGAGCTTGGCTCTCTTCTTCTTCTCCACTTGGATTGTGTCTCTTGAGAGGGAGTAGGGGCCTTCTTATATAGCACCTTGGAGGTCGGTTTGGAGGCGTATCGATCACAATAACCACCATGAACCGCCTCTGGGTGCCATCAAAGTACTGCTAGAGAAAGGTCGGCCAGAGAGGCGGTTAGGGGGTTGTGGCCGCACCCTGGTGTGGGCGCACCAGGGGAGGTGCAGCTGGCCACCGCCTTTCTCTGGTCGGTTCCTGGTTGGGCATGGATGCCTGCCACGTGTGGTGTTTGGCCCAATTCTGTAGATGGAGGATGTTCTCTTGTATTTGCCTTTGTCCTTGGGTCAATTTCTGGGTTTTCTGATATGCTTTTGGCCCGTCTTGATCTCTTTTCATGTTTATCCTGCAAAACAAGTACACTCAGTAACCTACTAGCTTAGACACTTGCGTCTACGTTATCGATTACTATTCTAGCGTTGACGAGGGCATCCGTCTTTATCGAGGAGTCCTCTACTAGAACATCCGCTACAAAGGCAAATGAGACAAACGAACCACTTAGAATGTATCGTAGGAATAATAGAATAGAGACTCACCACCGTAGTAGAACACTGGACCTTATACTCCAAGCCGGTATATGGCGTAGAGGTACACGTCGAGGGGAGCCCGACACGTCGACACCCGCCCTCAACCAAGGGCTTGGGATCAAGACAAGAGATGTCGGACACACCTGAACCTCCCTCTGCTTCCCTCTCTCACTCCCACACTAAACTAGCTAGGCTAGGATGGAATTTGAGCTTGGCTCTCTTCTTCTCACTTGGATTCTATGTCTTGAGAGGGGGTGAGGGTCCTTTTATAGCTCACGGAGGTCGGGTTTGGCAAGGTAGTATTAACTCCTCCTTGAACCGACCATGGAACCGCCCGGAAGGTGGGCAGAGGCGGCGTGCGGCCGCACCCGATCTTGGCGCTCGAGCGGGTGGCTCGGTGAGCCACCGCCCTTTCTACGGGCCGGTTGCTAGTTGGGCTGGAGGGTTGCCACATGTGGTGTTTGGCCCAATTGCATGCCGGTTGATGTGGGTTCCTTTGAATCGCTTTTTGTTCTTGGGCGGGATCTTTGGATATTTATATGGTTTTGGCCCATCTTTGATATCTTTTCATATTTGATCACCAAAACAAGTACATTCCACCAAAACTATGGAATTTGTTAGTGTATAGTCCCTATTTTTCTAGTTATGGTGATGTTTTTATATCTCTTTTGTGTGTATGTTGGGTATATGATGTGAGTTAAAGAGCCATCAACGAGTGCGACAACCATCTTGGTCGAGGGCCATCTATGATGCACAAAGAGAATCTGAAAGTGACAAGGAGAAGATCAAGTTCGAGCGCATGCTAGAGGATCATAGAAAATTGTTATACCCAACACTTGCAGAGGGCAAAAGTTGGGTACCACACTAGAATTCTACTTGCAAATGGAAGGCAAAAGAATGGTCTATCCGATAAGGCATTTGGAAAGTTCTTGGGTATCTAAAAAGAAGATGCTTCCAAAGGGTAATGAATTGCCCGGCGGTAGTGATGCAGAAGCAAAAGCGACTCGTCACGCCCGGTTTGGGATTAGAAATTAGAAGATACATGTGTGTCCTAATAGTAGCTTCGTACTATAGTGAAGAGAACAAGAGAATTGGATGAATGCCGATGTGTTATGCAACACGGTACATGATCAGGCAGGATGATACTTGTGATTTTTGAGGGGTGAAGAACGTTCCAAGAAGAAAATCCCGCCAAAGTAATGTAGTATGCTCCTATAATACCACGATTGAAAAAGCGTTTGTTCGGGAACAAAGAGCATTCTAAGTTGTTGCGATAGCACAAAGAAGACCACATGGTGTACAATATGTTGAGACACCACTGGCGATGGGTCTACGGTGGAGAACAATAGATAGAGAGTTCTACGGATTTTTGTGAAGGATGCAAGAAACATAAGGTTCGCAGTAGAAATGCGGATGGTATGAATCCTTTCTCGGAGAGCGGCTGACCATAGCACTTGGCTGTGTACTTTTATGCATCTACAAGCACTTCCTCAGGTGGGTACGTGCATGAAGCAAAAATTCATTATATGATGCTAGTGCTCATTCAAGGTCCTAAAAGCAACTACGGAGCGACATTGATGTGTACCTAAGGCCAGCTGGTTGATGAACTTTTATAATTGTGGGCTAGAAGTACACACAGTAGGACAGTACAAGCAGAGAAAGACTTTTAACCCTCACGAGCCTTGTTGTTCATTACAATCAATGGTAGATGTCGGCTCTTAGCAATCTTTCAAGATAGTCAAATAAGGGATACAATGCATGCACACACTATTTTGATGACATCGAGGTGTATTCTCGAAAAAACTCTCGAAAAGATTGCGTATACTTAGGCTATCGTCGATTTCTTCGAGTGAATCATCCCTAAGAAGAAAAGGCAAAGCATTTTTAAAGAAAGGTAGATAATCGAGACGAGACAACTGAGTGATGAGGATGTATTCAATATGGTGAAGAATGTAAAAGTTGTCTTTGGGAAGGGACACGGTAGCCAGATGCGATTCGAATGAGTGCTACTGGGACACGCACCCATGTGGAAGAAGAAGTCCATATTTTGGGAGCTACTTGTGCTTGGCAGAGTTCTAGAGAGTCTGCAGGTGTGATTGATGTCATGCGTGACGAAGAATATATGGGTCAACCTTCTAGGCTTCATGGGTGTGTATGGAAGTCTAAGGACACACAAAACACGATAGGACATCACGAGGATTTGAAAGAGAAGGCGGATGATGGACACCCGTGCCTTAGTCGCGCTAGCTATACTCTTAGCAAGAGAGAGGAAAGCATGTTTGAATGCCTAAGTAGTATCAGGTCCCATCTAGATACTCCTCGAATATAAGGGGTATAATAAGTGTGCCGAGAGAAGAAATTTCTCAATTTAAGAGTCTCATGAGCGCCATGTGCTTATAGCGCAATTGCTTACGTAGTATTAAAGGGGAATTCTATCTCAAAATGTATGACTAGCCACTATGAAGCTATGTGCATTCCTCAATGCAATTTCTTAGAAGGCAATCAATACGAGGTGGATCTTGCTGATCTATAGAAGGATGTGGTCCAATGTCTTGTCGACTTTGAGTTGGTGTTTGCCATCGCTTCTTTAATATCATGACACACCTCCTACTTCTTCTAGTCAAAAGATTAGTATTCTCGGACCCTACGTGTTCCTACACAACATGTTCTCCCTTTGAGAGAGGTTTATGGGAGTACTATATGTTTGCAACCATTCTCGGCCCGGAGAGGAAGCGCTCGCCAAGGGCTATGGAGCAGGATGAGATCATTGAGTTCTGCGTTGATTTTTATTCACGATCTCAACTCAGATTGGTGTTCTGAATCATGATATGAGGGGCGATTAAGTGGAAAGGGCACACTTGGGAAGAAATATCATATTAGCATGGATGATGATAAGTAAAGGAGTGCACTACGGTCTGCAAAACTCTATCTTGGTGGAACCCTATATCCAAGATACATAAGGACATTATACGATCGCGAATTCACGGGGAAGGAGTAAAGTCTAGATTGCTCAAAATGGGCACATGGAAACTTTTTCGACTGCGGATTTCGAAAATGATGTCGAGGGTGGCGAGAGTATTGATGAGCAATTGTACTTGTTGGCTAGGGAACCATCTTGGAATGCCCTAACATTCCAAAGTGCGAGATAAATGGCAATACATTTTTACACGATAGCCCAAGATAAAAAGAGCACCAACCAAAAGCGAGTGGTGTCGGGATAGATGCCATAGACCCAAGCGGGAATAAGGAAATATATTATGATCGTATTGAGGAGATATGGGAAATAGACTATGAACCTCGTTTTTCAAGGTCCCTTTATTTCATGCCAATGGGTAAAGATGATCGGTGGTGGAGTAACGAGTTGACCCTCGGTTCGGAATGACAATAGTGGACCTCAACAATCTTGGGTGGTACAAGCAGGCCGTTCGTCTTAGCCAAGGATGTTAGTCGGTGTTCTATGTGAAGGATATGTCCAGAAAACCAAAGCATAAAGGGAAAACCAACAGCGCCGTCTTAGACAATGAGCCAAGCGCCACATAGTTTTATCGGGGGAAAACAAACATTATGGGAATTGAGGGATAGGACTAACATGTCGGCCGGATTATAGAGAAGAATGATGGATTTTTCTCCCTTTTGCGGTGAGTGTGACATACGTCAATAAGATGGATTCGCGGAAAGATCATCATGGTAAATGAGGAGGACATCAACATGGTTACGGAAAGATCATCATAACCAAAAGGGGACATACGTCGAGAAAGAGGGGGATATGGTGTACCCGCTTGATATATTTTACATATTGCCATTCTTCTTATTTAAAATTTTATTTATACGTGTACTTGATGTTGATGTTTTCATATATATGGACAATGTATGAGTACCAATGATCTCGTCAAATAAGATGTGCAAACTAATTTTAGCACAGAATCAGCGGTTTTAACGATTTTAATACTAGTTACATTTTTGCATGGGGCGAGAATTGTGAGGTATTATTTTGACTATATAAAATTATAACCCATGTAAGACATAATATTATATGTCACATATTTTTCCTGTATTAATATAGCGCAAAAGAAGGTCTACCTCATATTTTTGGCCCAATATTCTAGTTTAATAGGCAATTAAAAGGTTCTTGTGTGGCCAATTTGAAAATAAACATGGACGGATGAAAATTGGAATCACGCAACTTGGAGTCAAAAGGCAGCATGGCAGCACCTTTCTAGCAGCAGGGATTAATGGGGGCCTACTGGCAGCACGACAGTAGTCTGGCAGTCCTAACTTGAGGACTATAGGGATCTAGCTTTGAGATCCCGGTCAGGTAAGCCATCACCAAAGCGGGACTAAAACGAGACCTTTAGTCCGGTCTCAATTAACCGGAGACAAAGGGGATAAAGGGGCGGGCCTTCTCTTCCCCCCGACCAATCCCCCAACGTCAAAGGCCTAAGCACCAGCGCCCGGCTGCGCGCTAGATCCCCCCCGGGCACGTTGCACGCCATGGGCCTACATTTCGGCCGGCGGCCACGACCGCCTCACCGCCCCTCCACGGCGGCCGCCTCCTCGCCCTTTCCGTGCGCCCGGCTGCGTCCTCGCCCTCCCCGGCCCAGCGCGACCTCTCGCCCCTCCAGCGGCGCTTTCGATTCCCACGTCACGGCAGCGGCTCTCTGTGTCTCCAGCGTCTTCCTCGCCCTCTCCGAGCGAGCCACCGCGGCTTCCCCGCCTTCTCGAAGCAACTGCGGCGGCCTCTCCTCGCCCTCTCGGCGTGCCGGCGGCCTCCCAGCCCCTTCGGTGCGGCGCGGCCTCCGCCCCTCCCCACGCAGCAGGCAGCGGCTCATCACCGAGACAGCGAGGCGCATGGCTCGAATTGGCGGCGTTGGCCTCCCAGGGCAGTGCGGCTCGGCCTCCCCTCCCGTAGCGCCACCACATGCAGCACGTGTAGCTCCGCCACAGACGAGCCGGCATTCTTCTCCTCCTGCCGCCAAGTTATTCAATTGATGTGTGTGCTAATTATTTTAGTGAATTTAACGTCTTATGCATGCTAATTAGTATATGTGTTGTATTAATTAGTTGTTAGTTTTTGAAATTTTGACAATACTTGATTAGTATATGTGTCAATTTGTTGTGTGTGCTAATTAGTATATGTGTCAACGGAATTAGTTGTTAATTTTGAAATTTTTTGCGATTTGTAGTACATATACATATATATCTAGCTAGCTGTGTAATTTTTGATAAATGACATTATTATTAGCGTGTATATATATATATATATAGTTAACTAGTTGCTAATATTTATATTATTAGTAGTAGATAATTTAAGTATGTGCTAGTTAGCTAGTTGCTAATT